>JAVYIG010008590.1:0-87706 GCA_035222895.1 Strongylocentrotus droebachiensis
ACCTTTTTATCGGATGTCAATAAGTTTAATCAAGATAAAGCTAATAATATAATCTGAACAATAACTGAAATGGATGTGACGTATTGTTTAATTGTTACACCTCATCAAGGTCTTATCTTCCTTCCTGTGGTGGAGGATTGTGGTTAATTTTAATTGGGTCAAATGAGGTCAATGAGAGTGCTTTGGGAAGTAATCCTGACAATTAACAGTTTGTGTAAACAAAATTTGAGGACAGGGAAGTTGAGAAATCACTTGTTTAATTCACCAAGTCGGTGTGATTGTCCGGGAATCAATTGTATACTGGTACTTTTGACAGTCACTGTTCCTCCTAGTCTTTTATTCTTCTTTTTCGAACCCAGAGTTTAATACTTCAGTGTATTAAATATGTGGGAATGAATATTGTTGATAAAAGTGTATTGAATTATTCTACATGAGCAGCCATATGTATGGCACTATCGTCAACCAATCTTTTCTCTGTTTCATGTCAAAGTTTTAGGCAGGTAGTGAGACCCATTTTCAAAGCTTCTTAATGAATAGTTTGTAGAATAGACATCATTGGTTGATGCAAGCTTATTGATTATCTAGAATCTAGATGATGCTTAATTCACACTGCAAGAAATAAAACACTGTCTTGGAATGGTCAAATTTAAATAAGATCTCTCCTCATGTTTAAAATGATATATTTTGATTAATTTTCACTTTGGTCAGGAGTCGGGAGAAGAACATGATGTAATGGCTATGATATGCTTGGTCATATGGACTCATGGCCCAACAGTTGTTTGTGAAATTACAACAACACGTCCTTGTGTAATTTCACATTTGTGACGGAACAAGATAGTAATCATCATTCTTGTATGATGTCATTATTGTCTTAGATCCAACGTCCATTGTCATTCATAGAATGAAACAAGCCCAACCTGTTTGGCCGGGGTTATATCCCCTCCCATTGACTCATTTACTGAGCAAACTCCTTAATCTCCAATGGTTTCCTTATTTACCACCAATCATTGAAGATCATCAAGCACGTTTCCATATAACGGTTTGTTGACAGTAGCTGAGTTCACATGGCAGTTGGTTAACTTCAAGTTTAGGTTGTGGTTTTAACGTTTCAAAGTTATCTTGTCTTCAGGGAACGTGAAAACACACTTGTGGTTACGAAACTTAAGTTTACTGTAAGTAATAAACCATGAACAATCTTAAGGTTAGCGTGATAACTTACCAGCAGTGAAGTAGAGGATCCTCAATCAAAAGAAAGTGCTGTTTGGAACTTTGGATGAAGTTAACATTGATGTTAAATGCCAGCTTGTAGTTAAAATGACTGCTTACCCGGCTTGCAGTTTAAAATGTTTGATACTCATTGTTTTGGTCAAGCACGTTTCCATATAACGGTTTGATGACAGTAGCTAAGTTCACACGACAGTCCCACATGAACCCTCATCATTGGTAATGGATTATTGTTTATAACTTTGAGGTTTCGCAAACTTAAGTTTAAAACTATGACTGTCTCGTGTGAACGTATCTAGTGTTGAGTCAGTGGACCCCATTAGATTTCCATTTGTCCCTGTATGTGAACTTGTAAGGATGAGAAGGTAGTACTTACGGTGCCAAAAAGTTTGCTTTGAGTGGAACGCAAATACTGCTTTTATGGCACAGTGGTTTCTTTCAGTGTTTGAATGACTATATTTGCTGTACCGGTACTTCATTTATAGCAAGGATTCCAAGGAACTCCTCATATGTAGAGGTTGTCTCTAGCAAATCAAACTGCTTGCTTGGAAATGCTTGCACTAGGGTGACTGGCATTTCCCCATGATTGTTTTGGTACAATTAAGGTTTGTAAGTATTCTGACTTATATATTTGCTGTTGTGGTTAAGAAGGTATTGCATATCCTTGAGATTAAGAATTTCCTATTTAACAGGAATTCCCCTACACCATCAAAAATACTTATGGTGACTAGTTGTGTTAGTCATTTTTTATTCACATGAAGCAGATACTTGGTACGTGATGGATGTACATGTAATTTGAATGATATACTGTATATACTTTGTGGTAATACTTCATTTGATGTGGGCATATGATCATCAAGCCCGCTAGCTTGATTCAAGTGAGTAAAACTACTACATTCTTTAAAAATATTTGCCCTGTTAGATATGTCTCCTTGCCTCAAGTTGTTCAATTCTTACAGATTTACTGATTTAGTAGCCTTTTGTATTGATCTTTAACTTGTTTTTTCTTTAATACAGGAGTTGAACCTCTCGGGGTAGCCGGAACTCGTTACAAGGATCAGACTTAGGTTCTCCCGGTTATCATCTTGGACCTCAGTTATCGCCAAGAGGCTACGTAGACTCAGACCTGACTCTCCGGCCACGGAGTATGAAAGTAAGTCTTACTTTCTTTCATTGATGTTACTTTCTTGATATAAGTCTGAAACACAGAGTCATTAAAAAAAATCTATCCTACTAAAAGCCTCATGCACACATGACGTGGGAACCTGTGTAAGAAAAATAAAAATCCGGCTGCATCAAAATGAAATGACACAAACAATGTACGGTTCATATTTCTCTATATAATATCACACATCTGAAGTGATCATGGGTAAGGGTTTTTGTTGCATGCAGCCTTTTTTATTAATTTGCTGGTGGCATAGCCGACCAAGGCTTAAAGAATACAAGGTATTCTTGTAATAAGGCCTTCACGGTGCAATATTTTGATGTGGTCATGAAGTTTTCAAATAGTTCATTCAGTGTTTACTCAAGTAAAAATACACGTAAAATAAATGTCCACATAACTAAAGAGGTAATTACAAAGGAAGTCAATATTTGAGTGTGTTTTTTCAAAGTTCCAAAGTGTCATAAATAATAATCTTCTCCCACAGTTTCTTTTAAGATCTTTGTGATGGAGTTAAAGCAATTGAGACTTGAATATACGTTTTTGATGGACAGTTGCTAAAATAAATTTTTGATTTATCATTATTGATTTACCAATTAGAGCAATTAGAGATAAAGCAGCAGATATTAATGATTGCGTTGCAATGTTTCTTCTCTAGACAAAGCGTGGAGGGAGCCTAGGTGAACCTTCTCTCAGACCTGCTAGCGTGGCTGTTATGTCCAGCGGTGGACCGCTGTCCGCCGGACATCGTCTATCTAAGAGCAACTCATCCACCAGTCTAAACTCTGTGTCTGATTGTATGGAGACACAGATCGTTAACCAGGAGGAGATCCTCCAGCTTACGCGGGATGTGCGTAACTTCTCAGAAGCACTCAACCAACTCAAGAGTGTCTTCAACCAGGATGGAGGAGGTAAGCAACTACTTTTTTTTGTTGTTAAATAAACTTTGGTTTTGTGTTCGAGGACTTCATGCTAATCAGGAGTTCTGGGGAGTGTTTCACAAAGACTAAGATCGACTTTGAAGCCCCACTGTACTACTTGTAGCTACTTGCTCTCTCTATATATAAAACAATGCCTAATCGGTGACCATTGGTCCCCCATGATCCTCTTTTTCTTAAGTTAATTGAGAGCCGAGTTGATGAAATAGCCACCTGTCATTGACCACCCTGGGTGGTCCAATCCCTCCTAGCCAAAGTAGTACAGACAGCCTTTAAGTTGGACTTAACTATGGCAGGCCTTTTTATGCCACTGGTTGCTCTCACCATTATGATCTTTAGATAATTAAATATTTTTTCCTTCAATAATGAACTATCAAAAAAAGTGAATCTGTAGATTTGTGACCATGATTTGTACGTCCCTTGAGAGATCAATGCCAGTATTAAAACGGTGAGAGAAAACAGTGGCATGAAAAGCCTGCCATTGTTAAGTCCAACTTAAAGTCGATCTTAGTCTTTGTGAAACACTTTCCTGGTAATAATAGAATTTCATTAATTCAAACTAGACTTAATACACCAGTGTTCCTCCATAAATATTTTTCTGGGGTCATGATTTTATTGGTGATATAAAGTGCATGAGGCACCTGTGAAGCATTTTTAAAATAAGAGGACCAGAGTGAAATTTTGGGGGCCGTCCATACCAAGTCCCTCTTCATGTGGAGTCCTGCTCACATTGAACTTTAATGGCTACAAATAATGATATATGCCAAATGTATTTGGTTGGATAAATATCAAAGCTAAGTGTTGAGCAAAATAGAAAGATAAATGTAGCTAGTCATCCCAACTGCATGTTGTTCGATCAGAAACTTTCTATCGGTGAATTCGCTGCTGTTGTTGTTGTTGTTTTGTTTGCACAAGGTCAAATGCATATGTGCTTCTAGAACTCAAAATTTCTTCTGTTAGAAATTACTCTTGATATAATATATTTGGGTTTTGCAACTACTTATAAAAAGCTGTTTTAAAATCGCCTTTTGTTGGATTAACTATGAACAAGTCATACTCTGTATGCATGAGAAAGGAAGTTTGTACACGACATGCCAGAACATGAGAAAGGAAGTTTTACGCCTAAGAGACGAGGTGCCACAACCTGCGTGAGCGGTCGCATTAAAATCAGCAAGTGTAAAGAATTCAATATCGAATCAATCCCAATCACTATTCAACAATGCTATTAACATGGCGTCTATTTGTAGAAGGGGAGAATACCAGGTCTAATTGTTTCCTGCTGTTTCCTCTATTGCATGGTCTCAGTTGTAATTCATGGTCAGCTAGCGCTTGCATGCATAGAAACTCATTTACCGCCACTCTCTCCATAAACATGCGTTTAAAGAGAAGGTTGAGTTCTGGGGAGAGGTGAAAAATACTATGTGAGCGTTAACATTGTTATTATGCAATTGTGAAAGAAAATTAGAGAAAAATGTTCCCTAAACAGCAAGTCTCTTCAAATGCCTTCATATGATAAATATGACATGTATGCAACAGCTTAAAAATGAGGACCTCATTTTTATGCCACTTGATTGTTTGTGTAGTCCCATATACATCTTTCTCTCTACAGTTCTTATTACTTTTACCAAGACTGGGCCAAATTTCTAAATCATAAGATTCCAGAACCTTTCAGTAGTCAGTACACTCAAATACTTATACATGTATGCTACATTATCAACTTTTTCTGATTGATTCCACACCGTTTCTGTCACAATGCAATTGTATGACCAGATCTCAACTTTATCTTTAAGTTTCAATCGTCAGAAATAGTAGAGTACATGTTTTTTGGTGCTGGATGAATGAACAATGAACATAGCGTGCTTGCATCGCCTACGCCTATATGAGAAACCCAGTTTATATATTACTTTACTGCAAGCTTACCCTGGCTGGCACTCTGTATGCATGGATGAAGATAAAATATGTAATTGGAATAGGGATTAGTCATAACTCATAACTGAGACAAGCGCCGTTCAGAAAGTACTCTGAACTAGGTTACTCTGAAGTTATATGGTCTGCCTAAGTTTACAAATGCACAATAAGCAATGATTATGAAAAGGAAGCAGACAAGCAGTATATTGAAGGCCTATTTTGAGCCATTTACAGGGGATTTGAAAGAAAGTAGAATTATTCAGTTGATTGAGAACCATCCGAAATCAGAGTAAAAAAGCCTTCTTTTATAAAACAGTCGAGAGTTTTGTCGATGTGTGTTATCAGTGCATTTAAAATAGCCTGGAATGAAATGAAATCTGTCCTTTTTTTCTATCCCCAGTCAAAACTTATATATTGCCAAGAAATTACAGACTGGTTGTTCCTCACTTTATAAACCTGGAATAGATTTGGCTCTGAAAAGCGGAATAAAGACCTTTGATCCTTATTACAAGAGGATGGTTTTTCTCTCAATAGAAATCATGTTTTAGAGGATGGTATTTGCTCTATAGAAATCATGTTTTAGAGGATGGTATTCGCTCTATAGAAATCATGTTTTAGATCTGCTGCGGCACATTTTAGGATCTCATATCACGCCTGACTTGTATGTACGGTAGGTGTGGATGAGTAGGACAATAAAAAAAGTATATAATTTCTCAAAGCATGATATTGTTGGCAACAGACATTTTTCCTCAATTGAGGGAGCCAAAAAATCACTGATTTGCTTGCATGACTTCTTCCCATGAAAAGCAGCACAAGTAAAGGAATGTATAGTACGGTAGTACACTAAATGCTTTGATATGTCCCAGTCGAGTATAAAATGAAAATGAATTCCTGGAAATAGAGTGCAGTGTTTGACCGATTTGCTTTTGATTTAACAGAATTAAAAAAAAACTTTAATCTTGAAGAAGATCTTTATTTTAGTGAGAATCCAGGTACATGTATAGTTCATGAGCACAAGAAAGATGGCACACAAAAAAATGAAGTAAGAAAGAAAAAAGGATAGTAATAAAGGAAAGGTTCTTATCAACAGGTTTTCATTATTCTCTTATTCTTCCCATCTAAAAGAAGATTAAAAGAAATGAAGATAGTGGACCTACTTAATAAAATATATTCTGGTTCTGCAATTCCAAAGTATTCTTCATAATATGACAAACAATTTGAAATTCTGAAAGGGACTTTAAGCAGTAAACCAAAACATAGACCAAAGTAAATGGCTAATATTGAACAGCTTTCACTAAAGGCATTCATCTCTTCATAATATGTGCTGATTAGAAGCTTGAAATCTATTCTAACTGAAATCAAATCAATGCCCGTGGAATTTATAATTATAGGTTCGGCAGTCGAGCACCAGCATTCCATATGCATCACTGGCAGGAGGGAATTCCCATTCGTTTGACAGATGATTGCCGGGAATTGAATTTAGTTTAGGCTTGAATGGCATGGCACCTTGCGTTCTCACTCTCCCTGTGTATGAGTTGAATGGGAGTGTCATTGATGAGTTATTGATTGCGGCACCCGAACTAGACGCTGAGATCAATAAGGATTGATTGTAGGCAGAGGATGTCATCCTACCCCTACGGGTGTAATACCGTACCCCTAGCCCTTCTCCCTCTTTAAGCCCTCTTTCCTTGTCTTGGTCTTGAGCCTTGTTTACCGATCGTCTCGCTCTGCTGCCGCTCCGAACATGATTTGATCAATTCAATCCTCCAGCGACAATTTAGCAAGGCAAATTCAGTGAAGAGCTGATCGATGGGTGAGGGGATGCCAATTAAAGCTGGCCCAATGCAAGAAGTGAATGGGACAAACATGGGACATGCAAGGGATTAGTGTGTTGTGATCTTGAAGGAAAGAGATAAGCTATTACTTGGAAGATGAAAAGTGTTTAGGCAGATACATGTACACTGTATATAGAAAGGCCATTTTGGGGTCTTAGATGATAGGTCAATAATCAAATACATATGCATGTAGTAACATTTGAAACAAGAGGTAGTCATTAACCATTAATAAATATAGTGAAGGAAACCAACAAATTAAAAAGGAATTGTAACAATATGTCTTAAAGTTTAGGGATCTTCATGACATTGTATGATATTTGTATTATAAGTTTGAATATAATTTTGAAAATGTGTTTTTAAAAGCAAATCTTCTTCATTTGAAAAATCTATACACATTAAAAAAAATGTTTTGTACATTTGAGAGAGGAACTGATTTTTCTTCTTCAAAAATAAAATAATTTATATGTACGTGTATGATACATGGGTTGATGCCAGGTTGTGTAATTGTGAACTCAGCTGAAATAATTTCTCTTATAATTGGTTTTATCAACTCTATCAAAACTACTGACCTATTTAGATGATTTGTTGAAAGAAAAAACTCATGCGGTCGACAGTTCTACTAATTTCCTCTCTGAAATGTCATTTATAACTTGCACAATGCATCACAGTATATTGCAACAAATGAAGGGGCAATGTCTCTAAATCCTCTTTCAAAACACTAGTGATCAATAATAAGGCATTGATACTCTAAAGCACCCAATAATTGAGTATTTAATTTGAATTGATTAGTGTTATGTGGGACAGTCAAGCGTGTTACCCAGCATCCGTTTAACGGCGTAAATGCACCTGCATATATATATTCCTCGCTCTTTCAAGGATTGCACAGCTATAGTGTTGTGAAACTGTAAAGGTTTGGCTAGTCTAGGCCTCCAGGATACGTTTAGATGCTGCAAATAGTATGAATCTTGGCCACCTTTATGCAATTGCAATGTACAATAAATTCTATTAATTAATTTATAAGAAGAATATCTTCTTCTTCTCGAGTCACTACACCACAACGTTCATCCTTAGTTAGATTGTCCTGATCCAGTACGTAGGATGCATGAGGATAAGAAGATAGATCATAAGTAGGCTGATCGTATAAAGCAATGCATGCAGAAGAAATTAATGAGTACCGATAGCTCAAACAGGTAGTACCACTTTTAACCTTGTGAGTTGTAAAGGACAATAGTCTCTCCTTTCTTCCGGTAGTCCTCATCCCATTGTTACCGTACATGAACGTTAGACAAATCAATAAATGTTCATCATGAAAACATTACTGGCTTGGAACTTTGGGACGTTGCTAAGGAGTAAGGTAGCGTACTGAAGCCCAACCTATGCAGTGTGGTTGAAATGAACATAGGGAGGGGGGCTAATTATTATTATGGGTGAGGGTTTTCACCCCTGTTGTTGCTTGGATGAGTGTCGACACCCTCTGCAGTCATGAAGGTGTGACGGTAGAATACTAGGATTGTAAGAAGATGCAGTTAAGCATTTTACGCTAGGGATTCTAATGCTAAGTGAAGCAAAGAGAGGCATTAATGCTTGACAAATAAGCTGCTTTATAGAAAGAAAAAAAAATGGACAAAGCCTGTATATCTTTTATTTTAAGAGTACAATAGTGTAGGCCTGTTATAGCAACCCCTAATGCCTATACTATATTTAGCACTGGTGCAGTTGCTAGTTGGGATGCATTGGAGGGGGGGGGGGGGGGGGCGGCATGGCATGGGCAAAACAAAAATAGACAGAAAGGGAGAGGAGGGGAGGCAATTTGAAAAAAAGATGGTTCACACAAGCTAGCCCTTGTTATCTTGCATTTCATCCACTTCAGACCAATGCCCACCCAAATGACAAATTTCCCTCTCTATGGTACTAGTAGAACCAATGCATGTCACTTTAATATATTTGATACAAATTTAAGTCAAAAGTTTTAAAGCTTATTTGGGTCATTTCACGTTAAGTGTACACTTTTTTTCTCACTGGGGGTCAAAAATGAAAATTGTTGTTAGAGCAAAAGATGCACAGATTCTGAAAGTTTGGGGTATATGTCAGAAATGTGTAAAATTATAGAGCGTCAAGTCCATGTTTACATATAGAAATATTCGATTGAAATACAGTAACAAAAATAGGCGTTTGGAGAGGACATTTTGTTTAACAAAGAACACATCAGCTTTATTATACCTGTAAATGGTATACACATAGTTTTCTGTACTTTTATATGCCTTTTTATACTTATCAGATGTTGATGCACTTATTTCCTATTCACTTAAGCCATATTTTGCCGTAAAATTAGTGTATTTTATAGGAAACTGAATTATGGGGAGGTTGAATTTATTTAATGACATGAGAATTTCTTGTCCTTCTTCTTATATAGACTTCAAATTTGGTATACAGTGTTGCATTTATGTCTAAATTATTTGATGCTGTGTAAAAAAAAACAAGTGAATGCAAGTTTTAATCAAATATGAGCTTCCAAACTTAATTCATTGACGTGTTTTGGAGAGGACATTTGTTTAACAACAAATCTTAGCAATATGAACTCTTATTATATTAGTTGATATGTAAATTGCTATGCATCATTCATTTCTAACATTTCTGTAAGAACATGGCAATAGATTATTGGAACATTATATGAGCCAAGTGACATATATTGGAGAGGATAAACTTCAAATTATTCACCATCATTACAACTCCAACTTTATCTCAGAATATATGGCGTGAAAGTTTTGTTATTCATACATTGTTTCATGTTATTTAAACAGTATTTTACAATAAAAACAATACTGATATTGTCTATTGATACACCAGTTTTTATATACAAGTCTTATTATTTATTTTTTCTATAATCCAAACTCTCAAAGAGTGACTAGTTGATATACATTGTATGTTATGGAGAGGACACTTTGTTTAACAGTGACATCTGAATGTTTAAATGCAATTTACTTTTTTTGTAATCAATACATTCACCAGTCTTTATTTTTGATTTTCATATACCAAGTTAGATAACGCAATATAAGGTAGGAAATGTCCCGATACCATGCATATTGTCAATTAAACTAGTATTTATAGTGAGTAATAAGCAAAAAAAAACATCTTACTTTAAATTCCTGCAAAAACAATATGAGAATATAGGTTTCCATAATTGTTGGTATAACTGATCAGAAAGTCCTAACTGATAAATGAATAACAGGTACTGTAACAAGTTACTTGCTTGTCTTTAAAACCGTTCTATTTCTCAACAGTAACAAGACACTTCTTGTCTTTAACAACTTTTTTTTTCTTAACAGATAACAAGGCACTTGCTTGTCTTTAACACAGTTCTTTTTTAAACAGATAACAAAACAATTGTCTTTAACAACTTTTTTTTCTTCACAGATAACAAGGCACTTGCTTGCAGCAAGTGAAAACGATTTCGTTTAATAACATTATGGAAATGCAAGCATTTAATTAAACAAACAGAACTTTTTTTTTATTCCTGGCTCATTTTTCCTGATTAAGGTTTCATATAAAGAGGTAGAAAATGAAATTTCTAGAAATGTGATTTTCTCTTTGAAATTCAGATACAGTTCGCCAAATGATTTTTTTTTGGTAACCCTTTCTTCAAATTGTTTTAAAGCGCTCGTGTGTTAAATTTGCAACATGTGAATCAAATGAAAGAAGGGGATCTCAGCTTTACAAATATGTGTCATTTATTAATTATAATTGAGATTAAGATATGATAAAACATCGACAATTCAAAGTTTCGTTTTTTCTCGAACGCACTTTATTTGTAAAGGTTGAGAACTGTTGAGAACTGATTTTTCTATAAACAATTGTTCGTGATGCGAAACGGTTACCATGCGAAACGGTGCGAAGCTCTACACACAGACAGCGTATTGCTCTGATTGGCTGTATGCAAATGAGTGCATACTGTACTGGGATCTGGGACTCTCGATCGTGGACCTGGGAAAACAAATTACTGTAGTTGTAGTTTGATAATTCCAATCAGAATAGTGAGACGTATAAATAGTCCTCTCCCACATTCACCTAAAATTACGTTCGCCTCAAATCTAAATCGGTCCTTGTGAATTAATATTAGTACTCAAGGACAACAAGACGGTACTTCAACGGGGGAATGAAATTCAAAATCATCATTCCGTTCACGATTTCATTTGATATTTCTTCCTTTTATTAATGCCGTACCATAAATTCTGCCATTTCGTTTTCCCTTCGTTCTTTCTATACAACAGTGCAGTTCGAGGGGCAAGGCAGGTGCGCTAGTAGGTTAGTAGACCCTATCGAAGCTAGCGCAGAGGTGCAACAAGAGGGCCGGCAATAAGCCCTATCGGACCCAGGCGCAGGTGCGATAAGTGCAATAAGTGCAAGAAGCCCTATCGGACCCAGGCGCAGCTATCGCACTAGCCTTTTGACAAGGCCTCGTGACTCTAAGCGGCTGAGATGAGTCTAGATACCCGGAGTGAACGCGCGACCGAGTGACGGAACGTCACGAGGCCTTTTTGAAAGTGGGTTTCACTGCTCCGCATGAATTATTCATAGATACATATTAGCATGCCAATACGCCTACTTTGGATTTATTGACCAATCAGAACGGCGATCTCCCAGTTGGCTTCGTTCGTGATTCGTTCCATGTAGAGGTCAGTGGTCTTAGCACGTACGTAATAGTTCATAGCATGTAGGTCCATGTTCGCACTACGTAGAGTTTACTGTGTGTGTGTGTGTGATGGATATGCTGACTTCGTGCGAGGATACGTTCGCTGATTGAACGCTCCATTTTCTGGAGCGAATTCCAGTCGGAAACAAGGGTTAACATAAGAAATCCAAATCAGATTGATAAAGGCCACTAGGATGGGCTCCTCGCTCTCGCGTTCACTTGGGTTTTCGCGATTAGTCTCGTTTTAGTCGCTCGGCGTCTATCAGACAAGTGGCCTTGTTTAAAGGCTACTATCGCACCTGTGTGCGATAAGTGCAATAATGGGCCTTTTAACGCGCACCTGCGTTTACTGCGCTAAACGTTACAGCGAACGTATAGTTTATTTTGATGGATACTGTATATGGGGCAAAGGTCAGAGGATTTGTTTTCCCTACTTGAAGTGCCTGGTTAAAAAAATGTGTCCTCTCCTTAACAACCTAATGGCATACATTATATTGCTACCAGGGTGGTAAATGATTGCAATGATCAGTAGATTTTGTCAGTCACACACTTACAAATATTGCACTTTAAAATGTATTTAATATCAGACTATGTTGTGAGAATATTTCTGTCTTTGCATTCAGAAATTACCCAATTACATAGAGGAATTAATGAAAATCAATACCAAAATAAAATTATAGCTGTTGACATGATATTTAATGAATTCTTATACTGAGTGGAACAACATATCAATGTTTTCTTACATGAAGGAAGTGATTATACTATAAAAAAATAATTGTTTCTGTACATTGTTAACAATGGGTAACTCTGTTATGGAGAGGACATTCAGTTTAACATTGCATTAGTGTGAGATACTGACCATCTATAGATATGTAGATGGAAAATCACATTTCATGATATTAAATGGAGGCATATTATTATTGTATACCAGTGCCATAGATAGTGCAAGCCTCAGTGCTTTAATATATGAAGAAAATACCTGTTATGGAGAGGACACACTTTTAACGGAAAATAAAGTCATCAAATTAACCAAGCAATAAAATATATATCACATATTTTGTTCATTGATTTGAGACATGTCCTCATTTTCAAACATTCTGAAGATTATTTAAATAGAGTTTAGGCCCATATATATCATTTTAAGTCACTGCTGCTGGCCTCAATGTTATGGAGAGGACATGTTTTTTAATTTTAACGGAAAAGATGCCTTTTACAAAAATATTCATCATTTTCACATTTATTGGTCAAATTTGGTCAAATAAGTTTTATGATGTTACATAGTGGCTGTGCTGACACTAAAACATTAAAATGTTACACAACTCTCAATAGATTCATGTAAGATATCAATGAACATTATCAAAATTATGAAATGAGAATCCCTTTTCCGTTAAAAATGCACTAAAAATGCTGAAATTAACAGAAATAATGTTTGCAGTGTTATGAAAATTGAACTGTAGGTTGCTGTTGATAAGGTCCATCAAATAAAATGGCCAACATAAAATAATAATTGTTTAAAAGATGCCAAAATGGGGAAAACCCCATTTTTCAAAAAGTGTACACTTAACGTGAAATGACCCATTTACAGTATTATGTTTTCATGATACCAAATATAATATGCTGGTGTTGAGAGTCAAGGTATTGTATAAAGTATTCCATCATTTAGAGTCATTGGGGGTGTTACTGCACTACATGTACCATTAGGAATTAACATCCCATTCTAACTTCGGCCATCAAGTTGAATTGTGTAATTGGTTATGCAAATTCATGCACAATTAATGGTATCAGATATATATGCAACTTGGTATGTTTTTAAAGTTTAAAAAAATAGCTTTTGAGTTTTGACCTTGTCCTCTCAAGGTAGGTCATACATGTTGAATACGCATGAGAATTTTGAACTATATAATGATGAGGTCCTCCTCGTTTTTATACCACCAACAAGATCACAAGATTACTTTTAAAATTAATAAGGCACAGTGCCCACAGTGAGAGCTGAGAAATATTCATGTACGTAGACGTGCCAAGAAGAAATGTGTGATAAATCTTGTTCAATGATCCTGTGGCATGCCTGAAGCATTTATGTGTCATAGTTACACGTTACGCTGAAACTTCCCAGCTGGTCGAGAGGTCCTGTTGGTAGAGGAAACTTCTGAGGTAATCCCTGAATCGTGATGGCAGCGTCATACCAGCATAAGAGGCTAAGGTTACACACAACAAGTCCTGTAGGTAGTTGAAAAGTGAAAACAAACACAAGAAACTAAGTACATATAAGGCATTCATGGAAGCTTTCCTTGCAGTCCACATAGTAATTAGTATGCCTGTGTTGCAGGAAACCTAATTTTATCATTAGCAAATTTACTAAAAGATCAGGAAAACAGACTTCCATAAAAAAGAATGCATTTAGAATACAACAGCTTCTTGCATTTCCTTCTATAAGATATTGAGGAGTGTTTTTTCTTCTAATTAAGCCTTCAAGTTATAATGCTGCTAAGTTGTAAACAAAGAAAATACACGTAAGACATGTACATGAACATAGTAGCTTTGTTGAGTTTGACGTCATAGTGTGAGTGCTGGTAGAATATGCTAGAATGGAAATAATTTGAAATTGATACATTGTACCCTTACTTTTATTCAATTTCCTTTGTTCATCGATTTTGAGGCCTTTCTCCAGGAAACAAGTTTTAATTTATGATTGATAATGAGCTCATCTTAGTCAGTGAACTAATTTTGAAATACATCTTCAGATTAAGTTCATTATCAATTATAGAAGGGTAGTCACTAGTGCAACAATATTGAACAGGGAAAATGATGGCCTCTACGCTCCCCCCCCCCTTAAAAAATAGATATATTTATTCAGAGCTATAAGGGCATTAATTCATATATTTTAACACAGAGTTAATGCCCTTCTGACTCTCAACAGACGATTATGTCAAATGTTTTCCACTTTAGGATCAAAGTAGCTTTCCCAAAACCTGGACAAAGAATAAATTAGGCAATCAATTTTGTTGAGAGGCTGATATTTTTATCATAAAATCATCTACATGTATGACACTTATTTTGCTTTGTTCATTCCGTGAATAATCACTAATATGTAATTGATATATATTGTTTTACAACTCTGCTCTTCTTTATCAATATTTTGACATTGTAGCTAGAAACTAGCTTCTGTTTCCAATACTACTGTACAGTGTATGATTGTGGGGGGGGGGGGGGGGGAGGGGATATGTGAGAGTGCTTTAGGAAGTGAATGTAGTTAAATGGCTCTATCCTTTTCAGCCTGTCAATGTGACAGACAAACGAGACAATAATACATGTCTCAGCCTCTTAATGATAGTCATCGTAAACGATTCATATAATGCCCATGCATTATTAACATCTTCTTACTTTAATTGAGCTCTTTCATGCTGTGTTTGCCGAGGAAAAGGGCAACATCCAGTCTTTTGTTCCAAGGTGTTAGGTTCAATAATCCTAAATACGTGCCCTGGAGGGGGGTTTTAAGTACTCGTTGCTATTTTCCAGTGTATCCTTGTAAGAAAGCTGAATGTGTGTGTGGATGGCACAGCCCATTGAAGGAGTATTCTTGCATTGATTTCTTGTTGCTATTTTTATCACATCATCTGTATGGAGCCAGAACGGCATTAAGTCACAAACTTTAGAACAGAGTAAACACCCTTATGACTCTTGGCAGACAGGTAGCTTTGTGTGGTTTGAATAATCAAGTGCAGGGTATTTAATTTCATTTGAATAATCACATTAATGAACATGACTTGCTTAGAGAACATGGACAAGTTAAGTAAATACAGATGTTTATGAATATGATCGCAGAGACCTGTACAAATATGAAGTAAAAAGACAGCCCAGTAACGACTTTTGTTCATTATTCTATTTCTATACAATATTGGCAATCTTTGGGATTAACTTTGTATTAAAAGTACATCTACAGTTGTAGTTCAAATGTGTTTGTTTGTCATTTGACAAATACTCCTTTGTCCCACTGTTCAAATTTCCAGGAAAAATATCAACTTTTGTGGCTGTCTGCATGCATGGCTGAATGAATCATGGAGCTATAACTATCATGTTTAGGCGCTGTCTGCTGAACTTACTTGTACCTTGGCTTTTAGCTATATTCTCACATCAAACATTATATTTTTAAACTTCAAGTTTGCAAAACCTCAAAGTTTTGAGCAACCACCCTCTAATAAAACAATGCTGTCTTACACGGCACCACAATTATAACTGCTTAAAGTTTCAAGCTACCAGCTGGGCAAGCAGTCGTAATTATTACCCAGTGTTATCCTCATGGCAAATGAGAAGCCCTGCATTGCTTGTATAGTTTTTGTGTTAACCAAAAGGTCGGTCTCGCGGTTTAAATCTTCAAGCAAACTTTCAGTTTCTGAGACCGTAAGTGAGAGTCAAGTCGTGGTAGTTTAAAGGAGCAAAAAGGGAACACTTTTTATTCATATCTAGACACGGGACATGTGAAAGCTATGAAAACAAGCACAGTTATGTTGATAAAGGGGTGTTGTGGTCTAGTGGATAAGTCACCCGACTGCAGATCACAAGGTGCGGGGTTCAAGTCCCGCCGCGGCACTATAATGTCCTTTGGCAAGACGTTAATCTACATTTGCCACTCTCCACCCAAGTGTAAATGGGTAACTGATATCCTTGAGCGCTAGTTACTTTGGCAGCTCGGCTATAACCAGGGTAATAAGTAAAGCGTCAGAGCCTGGCAGATACTGGCGCTATATTATCCATATTATTATTATTAAGAAGGGCACAGTTAATTGAACTGCTGTGTGAATCTAGAGCGTGACAGAGCGGTTCAGTTCATATCAAACTTGTAGTGGTAAATATAGATCCTCCATGTCAACACAAGCCAGATAAAGGAGAATCTTATATAACTAGGTGCAAAGAGCATTGCTCTGTGTTGTCTGCTGGTTGGCAAACCCATTTGTACGATGGTTGTTAGAGAATGTAACACAGAACAAACAGAGCGTTGAATGGAAGACGGACTGTAAAAGGCTAGACAGGTATTATGTGATGTTTTATTGTTATCTTGGATTACATTGAGTGGTCCCTGTATTTGTTCTGTGTGACTTGACAGGGGGGCATCAAGTTAGTCTCACTACTTTGGTGGTATTATAGTTTTCTCTCACCAGGTTAGGATTAGATATAGGGTGGTGATGATATGATACATTTTTAAACAATAATAGTGTGGATTATAAGCAAATTGAAAGCTTTTCTGCAAATAATACATACTAGAGAGTCATTATGTGATGATATTAGGCCCCCCTCCCTCCATCTCTCACATTTCTGTCGTGGTATGATTTTTCTCTTGTGTTTTCTATGCTTAGGCTGTAGCTATATATATATTTATTTGCAGAATGGACATTCTTTTTCCCTGGCTTGGGCTTGGTATCTCATTTTGTCTCTTTTGCCCTCTCTTTCTATTTATCTTTTTCTATCTCTCTCTCTCTCTTTCTCTCTCTGTCACACTCTCTTTTCATGTTTCTCTTTTTATCTCTCTCACCTTCTATCTCTCTCTGTATATAATATACATGTTTATCCCCTCAAGGAAATACAAGCATGTATTATTTGCTTGCCTTACATACACATTAATTAAAATTATCAAGGAATAAAGTCTGCATTGCTAGACTACATGAGCCTCTCCTGTTCAATACAACTGATACAATATATGGATTGGTCCCTTTGAGCTGCAGGCGTGAAAAGTGTGACATTAGTGTTCAGAAGAAAGCTTAGTGTTTGGTTTAGGCCATTTTGAAGTGGTATTGAATTGATGTCGGTCCACCACCTTCAGGCTGCGAGTGATCGGTTTGTTATTAGGTTGGAATTGTTAGCATTGTACCCAGTAATCCCAGATTAATTTGCGAGAACGTTTGATGGGACGAATTGAAATATTAAATATTCATGGGCTATGGGCCCTAATGGACTTTTATAACAACAAGAGGGATGGGAATGGGAGAGATGGGGATGCGATTGAGAGAGATTGTGTTACTTTTGCGTATTGATTGTCAGAGAAAGTTTTGTGCCTATTTTATGGAAGGGATTGAAATATTAATTTAACTCTACATGAAATGATAATACTCTAGTGGACAGATGATTTAATTATTCATAGCTCCATGTATGTGCACTTTATGGATACATGATCACAATGAAGAGCAGTGTTGGGAGGGATGGGTGAGAGGAGGGAGAGAGCATTAAAGAGATGGTTGAGTTCTGGGAAGAGGTGAAAAATAATTTGTGAGCGTTATCATTGTAATATGCAAGTGTGGAAGAACATCAGATAAAGCATGTTCCCTGAAAAGCATGGCTCTTCAAATGCCTTAATATTCTAAACATGGCATGTAACATCATAAAAATTGGGACAGATTTTTTCGCCACGTGTTCGTTTAGTCCCATATAAATGTACATCTTTCTGTGTACAGTGCTTGTAACTCTACCAAGACTGGGCCAAACTTCTTATCATTTTGATGATTCCAGAACCTTGCAGTACACACCAATACTTAAATGCTAGATGATCAAGCTTTTCTGATCCTTTCCACAACGTTTCTTTCACAATGCAATTGCATGACCAGAACTCAACTTTATCTTTAAGAGAGAAAACAAAAGATTGTAATGGAAATCGAGGCATTGAGAATAGCTTTATGAGATCGGGCGTGTCTGATGAATAGATGGGCCGGTGCGCCCTGTCAGTGAACCAACATTCATGCGTCCATCAGTTGAATGTACCCTAAGGCAATGTTCAATGGGTCTCATTAGGCGCGTCCTCATCATCTCGAGATTGCCAAATAGCCAGCTATTTCTGATTTGGGAAATAATTAATCCCGAAGTTACAAATCGCGTCTTCATCAGCTCGAGATTCGACCTCGAAACTTGAAACTCGACCTTGAAAAATTTACTTGAGATATTTTGCTCAGCGTTCGCGCATAGTGCTAGTCTTTGGTCTGGTGAAAACGCACCGGACAAATAGCTGGGTATTTTGCCAAATAGTGGGATATTTTGCAAACTCTACCAAGATATCTTGGGATGACAATCCCGACCAAATATCCCGCTAATTGCAACTTCGGGCTGATGAAGACGAAAATTAGCTGGATAGTTTGCGATCAGGATAGTTCAAATAGTGGGATATTTGGCAATCTCGAGATAGTGAAGACAGGCCTAGTGATCTAGCTCTGCGTTCGGATTACTAGAATTAATCGTATTGCTATACAAGAGTTGTATATGATGAGTACTTTATCTTTATCTTGACTGAATTACGCCAAACGTATAAAAAAACGTTGTAGACGCACATTTGATCATCATTTTCAACGAAACCTTGCTAAAGAATCAGGGTACAGCTCTAGTCTGATTGCTGTATCGTACAAAAATTGTACATGTGGGCGGGGCTTTTCGGGAGCGCGCACTTATGATTGGCCAGCTCTCATCTCAGTTGACCTCTTCAAAATAAGTTTCTTTATAAATACAATATCATTTTCTACTTTGTACGCTCCTTTCGCTATATATGCGTTTTCTTATACGATTTTCGTGTAAACTTCCTTCTGTCTGAAAGGGCTATATGAAGATGGTCTCAAGGGAGAGGGTGGAATGACCCTTCCCTTTAGGTCCCCTCTAGGTGGCCGGTCCATGTAGGATCAAAGAGGCCCCCCATCCTCCCCTTTGAAAAACCAATTTGAAGGTCTCTTTATATAGGTGTGATGAGCTAAAGGGAATAAATGGATTCCTTTTGTTAGAGCTGCCTTGGAGGTTTAATGAGTGCGGCTGGATCATAGAGTTTCTCTTGAATGAGGTTATTTGCCTATTGATGCTGAATAGATAGTAATGAATTGATTTTCCTAAAGGTAGCAAATTAATGTATTGTGTTGAGTTCTAGCAATGTGTCAAGTATTATGATAATGCATTGCAGTATTAGAAAGAGGTTTTAGTTCTGGGAAGGCGTACAAATTGAGTTTTTATGAGAATCGTTTTTTCTTCAGCTCCATGCTTTTGTATGGAAGAACATGAGAAAATATAAAGGTCTGGTTACATATCAATGATATCAAGGTCGATTCGTGCGCTATATAAGAATCCAATATTGGTCCATGAACATATTGAAAAGATATTGGGTCCCAGGAATTGGTGCTTCGTATAATAAGCACCATTCATTTCTACAAGTATACGTACGCATAAAGACCATATTTGTTGTTATCATAGCATCAACATGTGATCCGCCATTTAATTCAATAAGTTTGTCTATTTGAACACATTTGAAATGTGTGATATTATACCCTGTCATTCTACTCTAACTGACTTCTTAACATCATTTCCTTCAGAGCGAACAGAGACCATACGTGTGTCTGCCCACGAGAGACTACGAGACCTTCTCAACATCCTACGTGGAATCCTAGACAAGTATACAGCTCTCAAATCAACGGATGTACATACAGCAGCCGTGGTACTCATAGCTCAAATTAAAGGTATATATCACCCATCACATTCCTGGTTAAAATTTCATAGATAGTATTGTCATATTTTTCATGAATCATATTGCATGTAACTCTTCATTCATATATTGTTAATGAATTTTGCTTCAAACTATTTTAATGCTAAAGAAGTCAGAAAGACTGAATTATAAAATTTCAGGAAAAAGTATGCACTTGGAAATGTTGAAAAGTATTTTGATGATGTTTGAACCTAAATAAGAATATTTTCAATCCCATTTCTGCATTTCCAACTCCCTTGTTTCATAAATTTCACTAGTACAGGCAGTTTAATACTATAACTATTTCAACAAACTTATTTTCTTGAGGGGTCTGTTACAAAAGTAGATCTACTTGTTAGCAAGTCAAAGAGGATTTGTATTAAAATATCACTGTGCATATATGAAGTCTTTGATTTTATATACTTATATTTTGTTTGTTTGAAAACTATTTGCAGGTCTTACAAGCAATAATGAGGAGAAAGACAAGGGCCATTTGTTTGAAGCCATTGATGCTCTGGCTCTTGCTTTCAGTAACAGTGTTACAGAGTATCTGATGGGTGATGTAGAACAGACTTCAATGCACCTAGGCTTCGCATCAAAGGTAAGAGCAATTTTGTCCTAGTTTTCAAATTATGCAAAGAAACCTGTTTACTTTCTAGATTTCCCTGTGAGACACTATTGAGTGACTGACTGACATCTTTTTTCGTTAGTAATATGTTCATTTGTGGATTAAGCATCCATAGATATAAATATAAATATATAAAAATGAATACCCGGTAACTAAATAACTAAAGTAATAAATAAATAACTAGCAAATGATGAATTGTTTTGTAGGCTTAGGCTCTTGACCCTCGTTTTAGAGGTTCTTGGTTCAATTCTTGCTCAGTGCTTACATTAGATCCTTGGATAATGCATTTTGAGTCATATTTGACACTCTCAACCCTGTTGTGATATTATAATGGTATGTGTTTATTGAAAATCTGTGTTGCAGCCATTAAAGCTTAATAGAACAAATTCCTACAAATAAAAACCAAAGATAAATTCAATAGATACCTGGCACTGCCAGGAGAACAATGATTGCTGGATTCACAGGAAGAGCATTATTATAACTGTTGAGGCTATCCAGGGAAGATAAGATCAAATTATTAATATGATTATGAATGTTTTCTATCTTTGTTTTCAGTCTTGTGACAGCCTGGTATCCTTGAGTAGTAATCCAGACTACATAGGAGGACACGGCTATATCAAATCAGAGACATCTAGCGATGTCAGAGAAGGAAGTAAGTTGAGAATTGTTTCCTCAGATCTTTTAACATTCGCATTGAAAGTGAAATAGGATGCGGTACATGTCTTAATGATAATTAATTCTGTTTATCAATTGTACGAGTAATGATTGAAGCAGTTTCGATACCGTTTGTTGAAATGTATTTGTGTGTGTCAGATCGGTGGTCATGTTCATCTTATTTATATTTGAAGCAGCTCAGGAATTTTGTTTTAATAGGAATATGATAGAAGTAAGATAGAAGACCTTTTAAGAAATGTTCTATATGCATGTCTCAATCACTCTTACTTTGTGGCATAAATCCTGCAAGTGATTGTCCAGTACATACAAGTCACTCTTGCTATCCTAATCTTTTTACTCTGTATGTGTAGACCATTTTGTACATCTATATTTGCCTGTGTACTGACAAGAAGCCCCCCCCCCCCCACACACACACAAAAAGACGAAGATTTGTATGTCCATGGACAACAATATGCCAACGACACAAACAGAGCAGCCCACTTTTCACATGCTCAGAATGCTGTTTAGTATTTACTTTTTTGGGAAGTTCATATTTAGCTTTCCCCAGCAATGTCAACCATGTCATTTAATCAATTCTAAAAGCATGAGATAAAAAGATTGGTACCGTAGACCTGACATTCTCATCTCCCAGATGAAAAACAAACCATGCATACACAGCAATGATTACGTTGACGACCAGACAAACCATACACATCAATGATTACGATGACCTTTTGGTAGCTCTGTACTATATTCATTCTAATCTGATGGGTTCTATCAATCATTGTGTATTGTATCGGGATGAACACAACCAGCAGTTCTCTGATAGCAAGTGCATCCCATCGGGGCATATGAAAAATGAAAATTAGGTTATGGCCATGCATGGGCAGAGTAAAGATAGAGAGAGAGGGAGATGAACTAGAAGTGCAGTGGGATGGGGTAGTTCACAATGGAGAAAACTTAACCAGCGTGTGAAGTTTAGATTGCTGAGATGAAGTTTCGATTGTAATCAGGCCCTTAAAGATCTGTCTTTTTATAGTTCATATTTGAAAGGAAAATGAATTTTTCTTGATAATTCATTGTATAAGGTGTATACACATATATAGCATATAGATACAAAGTATTTCCCAAAGTCAGCGTGTCCGAGTATCATTATTGGTTTGGTTCTTTGATCAAATAGCAAATTGGCGTTTGCAAAGTGGCAGGCTTCTCACATTAGGTTGAATATACACCGTTCAAAATAAAGTACTTTTGAAGTAATATGTTTGAAACCCAAGGGTTTAAAGGTCATTACATAGGCCTACATCCTATCTCTGAAACTATATTGAGGTAGGGTTCTATTTCTGTTGAATATTTTATGTATAAATGTGAATCTATAGAGTAACATACAGGGTTTTGTGTGTTTGGAACCAAAAGGGTGTTAACTCATACCAGTATATTTTTACGAGTTAGTTCCCTTCTGGTCCCAAACAGATGTTTAAAAACAAAAATCTTTTTCATATGAATGGGGTTATACCTGGAGCTAGAGAGTAGCATGCATGTAGGGCTTTGTGCTATTAGAAAAAAACTTAAGATAATTTGTTTTTACAGGAATGGATTTATGGCAAAATAAACTTAAAGCCAATATTAAAGCCATTAAACCTCTTAGGGGTGTTGGACAGTATCCGAAGGAAGAAGAAGAAATAAGAATAATAATAATAATAATAATAAGCATTTCTATAGCCCCGTCTATCTAGATAATTGTATTCCGAGGCGCATTTATTATTACCCCGACTTTAACCTAGTTGCCGTTTATACAGCGCTCCAGCACTTCATGGAATTAATTCCTGCCAGGTACCCATTTACATCACCTGGGTTGAGTGTGGCAAATGTAGATCAATGTCTTGCCAAAGGACATTAGAAGATAATCTTTTGTATTTGAATGGGTTTGTTTCATATGTGGAGCCAGAGAATTTGGGGCTTTTTAATATTTAACAGAAAAATTAGAATAATCTTTGTGATAGGATTGGGGCTAATATGGTATATGTTTATGATAATCTTTTCGATGTGAACGGGTTATATCTGGAACCAGAGAGTAGCATGGAGGGCTCGGTAATGTCAGGAGAGTTCATTCTTGATGATGAGGGATGGGGAAATAGCTGGAATTCCAGACATACCAGCCCAAGTCCTTTTCAAAGGGCTCTCTACACACAAACAGCGTGCCTGTCTGTCCGTCTGTCCGTCTGTCGTGGATGGTGCCAACAGATAGATTTGTTACACTTAGGATTATGTTGATGAGAGGTTCTGTTGTGTCATATGCAATGAGATTCATTTACTTGCTTTGATCTTTGAGTACACTAGACAGGTACTGAATGATAACTTAATTAATTAGACACTACAGGCTTGTATTGTAGCTGTAGTATAGTTACTTGGCACAAAGGGATTGGTACATTGTAGATATGAGGACTATTGTATTTGTCCTTCTCAATTGTATTTTATCATATTTCAAGAAGCAAAAAAGAAGATTAGCCGAATGGGCTTTAACTCATTCTTTTGATATGCCACATAAATAATCTCCCTTTGCCATACTGTATTTATCATGGAATAGATATAGCAAAGGCTTCAAGAATATTTAACTGTTTCCAAATAAAAGGGTTCTCATGGGGCTAATTAAAACTGGAAATAGGTAATCTAAAAAAAACATTGTGTTACTTGTACATAACAATTGATGCCTACATTTGTGTGTGCAAAATTGCACGTGTGACAAACGAGTGACCCTGAAGAGAGGCAAAGAAGGCAACTAAAGAGTTAATGTATAGTCAACACTCTTCCTACTTTTCAGGAGGTTATTTTAGCTCCTTCAGCTGCATCCAAATGCATGCACCTCGGCCTACTATTTCTTATCCATTTCTTACAAGACTCCAATGCCCTTGTCCCTGTTTTATAAGTGAACTTTGGTCCATATACCGGGTACATATAGTCACCTATGGACATGTTATGTTAACAATGTAACAAGGTTAGAATGATGATCATGGTATGCAGGCCAGTTGAAGGGATAGGTGCTGCTGACATTTTCTGTTTTGGCTCACAGCAGGGATACCGGTGTTTTCCGTCCTGGTATAGACTACCGTATATAACGGTGTATAAACCGCACTTTTTTGCCGCCGAAAAAATTTCAAAGTCGGGGGTGCGGTTTATACACGGTTTTTTTTTTTTTTTAAGTTTCAATTTATGCCCCTCCACCTGGCGCTATGCCTGGCAATGTCTCCCGGCTCGGTAATCGGTGTGTTGACTCACCACTCGGAAACTAGAACAACACTCAAATTTGTCTGTCATCTTGGTTTGAAAGTAATCTTTCTGATAGAACTCAATATGTAGTTTATAATAATAATTCCTCCAATTTTTTTTCTATTACATGGTGTACCACAAGGTTCTATCCTAGGTCCCTACTGTTTTTTAATTTACAGTACCGTAATGATCTTACACAAAAAAAAAAAAAATCTCAGCAAAAAAAAAAAAAAAAAAAAAAAAATTTTTTTTTTTTTTTTTTTTTAAGGGCGAAAAAGAGGGGTGCGGTTAATACACGAGGGCGGTTTATACAACGTTATTTACGGTATATAGACTTCAAGTGAAACATCTCTCTTTCCTTCTTGTTAAAAATTAGTCATAGAAAAAGATGATGAAAACAATTGGATTTTGGATGTCATGCGTGAATCGGTTAGAATGAGGTATAAGATCTTGTATATTTATACAGTTGTAAAGATTTGTCAAAAATTCCCATTATCGTATAGACTTCAAGAATCTTTCCATCTTGTACAAAAATTAGTCATAGAAAAGGATGACGAGCTCTTGTCTATCCACCACCCGTCTCCCTCTTTCTTTCCCTCCCACTCTGCTCTCTCTCTCTCTCTCTCTCTCTCTCTCTAATCTTTGTTGCCTCTCTCCACCCAGGTGAAGCAAATGGGTGCCTGGTAGGAAGAAATCCCTTGAATGCTTAAGCGCCTTATCATGGTGGCTCAGCTACATCAGGGGGGTGGTTCACAAAGATCCTAAGTTGAACTTAATATATCTCTAAGTTGGACTTAACATTTATGGAAAGCCATTAGCATCTATGAAAATATTTTGTAAAAGTTATTTGAAAAGGCATAGAATGTTGATTCAAATCATTCATATTTTCTATTATCAAGGAGATTTCATGTTCTTGATGTGGAATTTATAAAAAAAAAAGTCTGAAATACTGGAATTTTCGCTTATGAATATATTTTAGTCTAAGGCTACAAATGGCTCGCCATAATTTTTAAGCCCAATGTAGAGTTAAGTTTAACTTAGGATCTTTGTTAAACACCCCCCTGGGGTAATAAATATGATTCATTTGTATTAAATGCAGTAGAGTATATTCATAGAGTAGCTTCACTGTATAAAATCAACATATTATTCTTAATGTCATTCTATTCCTCTATGTAATCAGGTCAGTTGAACTCTGAGGAGATAGATGCTTGGTTAATGAACCTAGAGGCCGGAGTAGACCTGGCGCTGGAACGAGCCAAGGCCTGGTCTAAATATGCCAAAGATGTCATCCTATATGTGGAGAAGAGGGTCCATCTAGGTGAGTTTAATTGTGCTTTCAAAATGGAAGATTAATTTGTCATCAAAATGTCAGCTTGAGGTTCTGAAGCAAGAAAGAGATGTCCGGAAGTTGAGTACTAGCTGTCAACACAATGATAGTATCCACTTGTGTAATGTTATCACTCGTCCTTTTGATTTGTCAGCACTGCAGTAATGATGGGTGTGACTACATTATGCCTTTATATTGATTTTGTCTAGAATGGACTCATTATCAATAACTTGATATTAGGCCTGAGTCAAACCGTTTAACCGACGGTTATCCGACCGCATTCATCAAAACCGTTTAGCATTTCTTGCTCCGTTTAACCGTTATTTGCATACATTTTGGAATGTGCTAATAGCCGATGATAAAGATAATCAAAGAAACCACAGTGTAATGTTACACCCTGTCCGCTGCGCGCCAGCTTTCTGGCAGCAGTAATCTCCATGAATGAATTTGTAAACAATAAAACAACCATGCCCTCTTCCCTATTTTCTCACCCTCTCTATTCCCTTCTCTCTGCAATGTGTTCATGTACCTTTTCTTATTACTGCACTCTCACACAAGCAAAGTTCTAACACACACACATACGTACACACAAACCTCAAACATCGGCGCCCAATATACTGTACATGTACATACACACAGATGGAGAGCACATGGCTTCTTGACTCCCACTGAACTGTGTGAAAGCACGTGCGGTCACCAACCTGTAATTTATGCTGGTATCAAAACTCCACCCACATAGCTAGAGAACCTTCCTGATTGGTCACTAACTTGGATCAGCTCATTGCAGGGTGTGTCTTGGGTTTGAGTGTTACACACTTCCACATAATTTCATATGGCAATGATACATGCAGCAGGGACATGCTAGACATGTCCCTGCATGAAGGGAGCTCTCTCCCTGACCACATGCAAACATTGCATTGCAAAGGCATATATAAACACGTCACAGATCAAGCTATCCTCACAGCGTAACTTTGCAAGGTTAATCATGATATCAGATTCAGATGAGGAATAATAAGATATTTTGTATGTTGTTTATTACTGGTCTCTGTTTATCAGGATGACCCAATTTGTGCCATAGTCCGGCTCGGAATGCTCAGCCCAACAGTCTGAAGACCATCAGGTGTTCCGAGCTACATCGCTATTACAAATACTGTATTTTCACTTTTTCAGATTATTTTTTAACGGTTAAACGAAACCGCCCGTATACTTTTAACGGTTATCCGTTTAGCACAAAAACCGTAATGACTCAGGCTTACTTGATATATTGATCGATTGATCAAAGTGCCTCATACAAAATGTCCTCTTCAAATTGATTGCAAAGTATACAGAAATGTTGAATTTGTTTCAAAATATTGAAGGACTGTGTTGCAAGTATTTCTTTTTACTATTCAATGTAAATTGCTACACTTGGCTCTTGATGAAAAATAATTCTCTGCTTTATGACTGAAACTTTGCTCAAATTGAATGAATCATGGACAAATTTCTGTCACACTTCGTCTCTGTGTGTCCTGATAATATTGCATTACATTGTATTTATAATGCCACCCATCATTGAGTGTATGCATCCCTGTATTATTAGTTTATTACGAGTATAGTTAATGAAGCATGGAACAAGACCCTAATATTCCACGCTTATATGATGCTATAAAGACTTGACTTTTCCATTGCTACCTATTATTTGTAAATGGGATATGTAATGAAAAAGGCTGACACAGGAATATGCTTCAACAATTGGTACATAAGACAAATATCATTTACCCAAACATAAAGTATGATACAATGATATGATATGATTTCATCTAATTACTTAAAGCAGAAATGTTGCAAAACTTGTCCTTAAAAATACTTTTAAAGATAATATACTTATGTTAGCCGGAATATGTAACATCAAACTTGATTATAATAATTTATGACCCTTTTTGTTTACAGAGATGGAGTTTGCAAGAAGTATGTCTAAACTCGCTGCTACAACTCGTCCTGTTCTCAGAGAAGAGGTAAGAGTTGATGCTATTATTCAATCATTTTTATTTTAATTTAATTTTCTTTCATTTCCAGGAACATAAGGTCATGTAATAATTTTTTTTAAATACAAGAAAAACGAAATACAATAACAAAAGAAAAGAAACCATCAACTATATGTGATGAATGTGGATTACCAAAATAAATTGTAACATACTTTCATACACAAATCAATATATTGAAGGTTTCCTTTTGACTTGAAATACATTTACAATCAGCATAAACTATACAAAGAAGCATAAACTATACAAAGAAGCTGAAAGATAACTAAATGTAGCTCAGGAAAGCTATTTGTAAGGAAGGGCTAAGATGTAAAAAATGATTCTAGAAAGAAAAAAAATCTTATGCTATACAGTAGGCTTGCGGGTGCACCATGTGAGAGAGAGAGGGAGGATTGAGGAGTCCTGAAAAGGACTCTCAGTAATCTTTCTTGAGGGTGTGTAGTCCTGAAAAAAGACTGTTGGTGTAGTCTTGAAAAAGACTGTTGGTTATCAAATCTGATGCTATTCTTTGTTGAAAGAATACTGCATAGTTTGTTTTAATAGTCCTCTGAAAAGTTGTACATGTACTATGTATTATTATTACTGTCTGTACATGTATTTAACCAATAGAATATGTATTCTGATGCTTTTGTTCTTTAGAGGAAATGTTATTTTATCATTTTGTGGAGTTGATTGTATGAATACTACAATTGTGATTTTTGAAATGATGGCCTTGCCCATTCATGTAACATGTCATATGTAGGTGTATTCCTAGGTTATCTAAATAAGAGTGGAGATGTAAAATATTGAATACAATTTGAGTTTGTAAAGGGGAAATAGCAAGTATTGCCTCATGAAACTATCTGGTATGATTTTGTTATTTCCTTATGAAATTACTTTAAGATTAGAAGTATTATGCGGTGCTGTTTTGGCTGTATTACTTCATATAAAAAAACACATGAACTTAGTTTTGAATCCAGCACACCTTGGTTGTATTAGATCACATATCACATGTGTAAGATCCTACATCACATGATTAAGGTCACATATCACAAGTAGCTTAAAATGTATTAGACACAGTAAAGTGATGTGGTTTTTTAAAACTTTATTTCTCCCAAAGTAGATTTTCATTTGATTCTTAAATTTTAGTCAGAAAATATCTGACATGCTAAATTGCCTTATCCAACGAATGAAATGTTATGCTTATTATTGTACATTACAGGGACTTGAGTCAAAATGATATAAGAATACATTAAACATGAAACAAGAATAAACGCTTTTAGGAAAATACTAAATGCATATTGTAGTATGTATATAATAGATATATAGTATGCTGTAATGACCTAATGTTGAACTTGAGATCATAAGACTGTCAAGATGGTTGGAAGGAAATCAAAATTTAAGAAACTTTCTGATCCAGAATTGTCCAGGATCTTTGATTATAACATGCTTCCCTTACACTTCCTACAGATGTTGTTTTCGTTTTTTTGTGAAGGCATGCAACGCACTTTTTTTCTTTCTAGTTTCCGAAAGACACTATTCATGATCCCAGCAAGCTTTGTAACTTGTTGTTCCATCTTTGCACCTGTGCTTGTATCAATCTTTAATTTGAATATATTGAATATGGTGGTGGTTATTTTACCTGACTGCTAAGAAAGCATAAATGCTTGTAAGTAAGCAACCAGACAGCCGACGGCTTTAGGTCCTCTCCGAGTGACCTGGTAATGAGGATTAATGCCTGACCAAAGGGCACTAGCGCATCGACTCTACCGACTGAGCTATCGCACCACCTCTTAGGACTTTATTAGGACTAGTGTCATTTTCCCCAAAAAACTTATAATTCATATAATAACATTATCTGTAAGGCGTTGAGAGATCGACGGTTCCCTGTTAGGCACTACATAAAACCAGATTTATCATTATTCTTAGCTGTGTAATTTTGCAACACTTTTTGTAGAGGCTGTGTATACAGCTGCAAAAGCTTTTAATCCAATTAATACCATCAAGGCAATTTGCCAGACAGTCGATGAATATCTCTGTCATCACCATTAATCAAATGACGCTTTGACCTCCAAAACCCACCTGTATTCTCTTTCCTACAGACATGCTTCTATCTAAATTGAATTACGTTATTAATGAATCCTTCTAAATGACTTCAATTTGCGCCCGGGAGGTGATCAGCTTTGTAAACTCATACCGTGTGGAAGCAAGTATTAGTGTTATTTTGTATCAACTATTCAATATGAATTACACTGGTGGCCTACATCAAATATGTGTAGCAACAAGTTATAAAGTTACCTTTCTACTATAGAGCAACAAGTGAAATTATAATCTCTTTAAAATAAATGTTGCCATTATTTCTTGCCTTCATTGGACAAAGAGCCTCTGCTCACAAATCTTTGTTCACCAGCATGCTCAAAACATGAAAAGAGTTCTCTTCTGAAACTAAGATTTGTCAATTAATGACACTTAATGGATATTGGACGTAGGTCTAAGAGGTTGAGAAAGTTTTACATAATTACACAGAAAACTTCTGTAACTTCTCATGTACTTTCTTAAGTTTAATGTATTTACCTTGTTAGGCGCCTTGAGCATCTCTTGGGGTGGATATGACTTGTGCGCATTATAAATATTGTTATTATGTTATTATTATTATTAAAAAAGAGGTGAAGCTAATTTAGAAAATTAACCCTGAAACTAGAACTGAAACTATTCAATAAATTACCATTAGGTGTTAATTACTAGATATGTACGTACCAAAGATTAACTAGAAGGACTAAAAGAAGAAATGGAGGTATGACAAGAGAGAAACTACATACATGGGAATGAAAGATGAATGAATGAGACTGCTAAACAGTGTACAGAATAAAGTTGGTATAGAAGAATATCGATAAGATTAAGTAGGAATCAGGCATGGTCAAAGCTAAGCCATGGGCAAGAGAATCCCCCCCCCCCCCCCCCTCAATAAAATAAATTAAAATAAATGAATTTAATAAATGAATAAATAAATAATAATAATGATAATTGAAGAAAAAAAAGAAAAAAAATAACAAGGAGGAAATATATGAGCTTCATGTATATCTCAAAAAGATGACCCCCCAAAAAGGAAAGGATATGGAAAGTGGATAATGATAGCAATGGATAATGGAAGAGGAGGAGGAAAAAGAAAACAAGAAAAAAGGTGTAACTTCCTTCTTCACTTGGCTGTGAGAACTTGAGAAGATATTACTTATATACAGCAGCACATGAACAGTCCATGAACAGTCCATGCACTGTCTCACATAAAGTACATTCCATTACAGCTTGCTTACCTTGCTGTATAGTCATGCTATATCCTGCATGAACGCTTTCTAATCAAATCATCACACGTTACTCACGCGATGACAGCAGACAGGCATAGCATCTACGATCTTCACAGCAGACTACTTTAATTTCAAGTTTTTAATATTTGTGATGTTTATATTAAGCCGGAGCGGAACTAATTACTCTCATTATACCGCTCATTATAGATCTATTATAAGCTGCTGCTTTGATTGCTCTGTAATGGGTTTGTGAACACATCATTGAATTTGTTTTATATTGTCTAGGCCTTCATATTATTTAAAATAAAGGGTATCATTAGAGATTTCATGCCATTAATAATCATTAAAAGTTGGACTTATGCTTTAGTCATTTAGGGAAGTTCAAGAACTTAAGTACCGGTATTGAGAAGAGTTACTGTTCATGTTAGATTGAAAGCTGATAGCAGTATTCCAATATGAGAGTTAGAATTTTCCACTTTGTGAAAATGATATCTCAGTTTTAATAATATTGTATATTTATTCTCAATGCTATCAGGTGACAGCAATATAAATTAGTTCTCCTACATTTCTGTATAAAGGTAAAAATCTGCATAGAGGTAGAAGCTTCATGTACAGTACAGTGAAAACTCCTTACTCGTGATCAAAATGCAAGAATATAAGATATAAAAGAAAAGAAACAATCATTGATATATGAGCTTATGAGAAGATATTTACGTTAGAGATATATGTGTACATGTGTAGATCTTTGAAGTGGTATGATGTTAATGTAACTTAAATCAGTGTTGTTAGGGGGAAGAAATGACTAAAGAATACAATGACCAGGCTTGTTATAAAATTCTTGATATCTAAAGCTGTAAGGATACCTCGAGTCCATAGCAATGAATACTTTAATATTGTGCGATTGCATTCCAAACCATTACCTAATTAAGCTATAAAAATGGTTGACATTCCCCACAAATTGGGTGTAGCTCGCTCCTGACGATGACCTTGTATGACCTCAGGAATGTGGTTCCTTGGACCTGAGTGCCTCAAAGGTCAAGTTGAGAGTCATGGATGAAGTTTGAGGATGAATTATGAGTGTGGGGTTTGGCACAAGTGGTCCCTTGGGGATTCTGAAGGGAATAACAAGGGAGAGTGAAGGAATGTCAGCTGTGAACTGGTCCTCTGGTCTAGAGAATAATTGTCAAAAACAGAAGCAGTATTTTAACAAAAATGTAAAAATGATAACTAAGGATCAAATTAACACACATTGTTTAAATTTATTTAACCCACAGTCTTAACTAGTGTTTGAACCTCCCCAAAAATAAGTAAAAGAAGTGTAAAGAAGCATACAGAAGTATGTTGAGTTGATTTGAGTTTGAGTTTAATAATAACAAGTAAAACATAATGTATCAATCATGATTCATAAAATTAAACAAAATAACACAAGATAAATAACATTACACATGAATAAGATAACATTGTTTTACAAAGTATGTTTATGCAAATGATTATTTTTTTATTTTTTATAAATGTAATGCTTGCTGGGAGAAATTTCAATTATTAAATATATTTGTGGCTTCCACCCAGTAAATAAGATCGATTGATCGATCTGTATCAATAAGAATGATTATGTATACACTTTTGTTGTACAGTCAAACCTGTCTTAGTGGCCACCTGTCTATAATATTAATACCGGTAGTCACCCATAGTGGTTCCCTCTTGAAGGAACAATGTGTGTTGAAGAACCTGTGTACAAAAGCCACCTGTCTACAGTGGCCACTTTCTTTGTTTCTCTTGGGGGGCCTGCATAGACAGGTTTGACTGTATATTAAGTGACCATTGGACATGAGGACACACGTGTATTATGTTGATGGAGGTTCAAACCACAAGTTATTAAAGAATAAGCATTTTCATGAATATGGGCCATAATGTACTTCAATATCTTTACACAGGAGAAAGTACATTTACAGTATTAACTGAATTATTCATAGCCTTTGTAAATTCAATGTTTTTTTCATCATTTTTTTTTTCGTAACTCAGTAATGAAAGGTAGACTGGTTGTATAAGGGCCTTTTAAAAATACTTAAAGATGTTAAAGCTTAATATATCATGTCCTCAAGAATCATAAATCAAGACAAATCAACTTTTCACATACTTAAAAAATTACAAAACTTGGTAATAATGGAGTTTTTTTAAAGGCACACTGTCCTACTTGTAGCTACTTGCTCCCTCTATATAGAAAACTTCCGAAATCGGTGCCTGTTGGTCCCCCATGATCCTCTTTTTCTTATGTTAAATGAGAGCTGAGTTAATGAGATAGCCACCTGTCACAGTGACCTCGATGGCTCGATGTGTGGTCTAATCCCTTCTAGCTGCAGTAGTAACGCCTACCTTTAAACTGTTTTACCTCATCGTATGTACAACTTGCAGCCTTTTCACACACAGCTAAAATTCATCGTATCTAGAGATGATTAGAATCATCGTAAAGTTTTAAACATGTTTATAGACAAAATTTCCCAGTGTGAACATCGTTTATACGATGTTGGGATAGATACGAAGTCGCGATCCATACGCCCCTAAAAGCAGGCTGCAGATACGAAGTTCGTATCTAGTGAGCTTGACATTTTGTGTGTGAAAGGTTATTCCTGTTTAAACGTGTTTCAGACGTGTTTAAACTGGATGGAGCGTGCGCTTTGATTGATGTGACATGACCTTCAATGCGCAATGGCACTACTGCGCATTTTACGAGCAGTAGTTAATCACGAAACGATTAACGATCGCACCGAAATTTCTGTGTGTGAAAGGCTCGTGATTAGTTTAAACACGGTCGAAACACGTTTATACTAGTCATGTTTATAGAATTTTAGCTGTGTGTGAAAAGGCTGTAGGACTACTCCATGCCCTCATTTGTCATTTTTATCTCTATGAGTTATGCTGGTATTATTGTTGCCCGCTGGGTACAGGTACATGTACATGTAGCATTGTTCATCTGTTGGGTTTCTATATTATGATGCTAATGTTTTGAACTAATGCAATAAACAGCCTCATTTTAGGATGGATAAAGGATATTTATCCTTTCAAACACTGATATATCTTCCTTTTGATCACGTCTGAATTACGATAAATCATTCAAGGTAACTTGACAAATGATAATTACATTCTATTCTTTCTTTCAATGTTTTCTTCCTCCATACAGACATATCTTCCCTTCCAGTCAACTTACTTGATGTCATTAGAACACGTAAGTACCCTGGGGAAAATAGATGAAAAACAGTATTATTAGATGGGTTAAAAGGCCCGACCAGGGTCATCGAAATGAAGGAAAGTTGTGATATTCATATTAGGCCCATTTACACAGCTCAAACACCATTTAACAAAATAATTGATTTTTTTTTTGACTGCCATTTTACACTAGTGGAAAAGCCCATAGAAAAATCCATTGGTGTTGCTCATTGCTTGATTTGAATCGCACAGAAGCGAGGAGAGTCATGTGATGAAAAAAATGAATCATTCACTGATTTACACTGCAATAATTGGTGAAATTTCTGCAATCGTTTAAAAAAACTCCACACTCCAGAGGTGGATTTTTCAAATTTGGTTTTTCATTGTGTTTGCCAGGAGTTGCTTAGCAACTAACAACGAAACACTGGAATGTGAGAAAAATAGATGTTTTTTTTGCTTGCAGTGTCAATGCAGGTACTGATTACAGAACAATGTTTGTTATACTGTGGTATTAAACACATTGATATTCTATCCTTTATCTAGTTCAATTATTGTGAAGATCTGATCAAATTATTTGAAAGTGTACATTTACAAACACATCTGATAAAGGATAAGATAGTTATGATTGATCAACACAAATTTGCAGCTTTTTGATATTTGGTATAATTGTTCAAAGCGTTCTTATCCTCTATTGGATTTTCCTTTTTTATCGTCCTCATATTTTTATCACAACCAATTTGATATCAGATTGGATATCTCTTTGGAATGATTTCAAATCTATAAAAGCCACTGACAGTATACTCTACATTTTACCTACCGGTATGATACTGATTAAATTTCAAAAAGTAGGCAATTGAACTTGATCTTGAAATTAATTATTCATTAATATACACATAACAATATGTATAAACAGTTTTATACAATAACATAAAAGGATAAAACGAACCAGAAAATAGCATGAATACTAATCCTGCCTGGTGTATATATGATGATCCAAATTTCTATTCTTATACAAATATTTATAAGAGAGAAAGTATAAATTGCACAACTTGTTTCATGACTCATACCTAAATGGTACCATTCCTCATGGAAACTTGCTTCAAAGAAAGCATTGTGTGATAACCAGTTGATTGTCTTCTTATGTTACAGGACATTGAATACGCCACAAGCTGTGAGGCTACCTATTCACAAATCCAAGGACATAAGTTTGTTGAGGTAAAGTGTTCTGTTTTTGAAGTTTTTTCTAATGGTTTCGTAATAATATTTAGTTTTTTTAGTAATGTCTTATATATTTAGTGAAATGGTTTTCTGTTGTTTCCATTATTTCATGTGATATACCTGTAAAACCCATGAAAGGGTTGTTACCATTTAATGATGATAATAGTTTATAGCTGTTCAAACAGTTGACAAAATATTCACTTTCAAAGCCCTGAATACTTTTTCCACATCTATTTTAGTATTAAGGGAACTTTGACGATATGACAATGACTATTTCAAACTTCAAACCTACATGTATATATTGTATCAGTACTCAAATTATCAGATAAATGGTGAACAATGAACAGTACTGTTTATTCAAGTAAAAGTTGTCATTATGTTGTTATTTTTGTTGAAGCTTTGAACATGTAAAATAAAATTATGTGTGTTTTTATACTCTGACAACAGCTTCAATGGGGTCCAGCAAGTAACTACATATCTGTTCCAAATACTTTCAATCAATTTTTAATACATTTAACCATCAAAACAACTAGTGGTATGAATGGAAGGGCAGATTGATTATGTGGCTTTTTTTCTTCTGGAACACTTAAATTTACTACACAAAGTCAAGAAATGGTGTAATGTGATCAACTCTGTAAACAAAAAAAGACATCAAGGATGGGATGGGGGTGGGGGGTAAAACGAAGCTCCATAAAATATTGATTGTAATGGTTTGAAGGGCATTTCTCTTTCTTTTCTACCATTAGCAATTAGATGCGCGGAGGGCAGAACATGACAAGAAAAGAAAATCAATACGGCTGCAATGGAACACAATCAAGAAAGAAATGGTTAGTGGCATCAAGATTTTATTCAGTTATTCATACCATGATTCATTAGACGGACCAGCGGTGTGGAAGCGTCGAGGAACTGTTTGTGTAGCTTTGTGATCTGACTTGCATGAGTAGTTGCAAGGTACATATGAATGTGATTATAGCCTCGTCATAAAAAGAAAGTTAGTTTAATGATTTTCTGACATCAGTAGTGGTCAGCTTACTCTGTACAAATTAATGATGTTTTCCTTTTCATTAAATATTCAGTTACATCATAATTTCCTTCCTTATTTAGAGTACTGTATATTTTCAATGCCATCCTACTTTTATTGTCATACAAAATAAAACAACCACTTTTTACTTTTCCTTATTTTTTCTTCAATGAATCATTTATTGTTATCCCATTCTTATTTACCCACTACCTATCAATCTGGAGAAGTATCTTTTACCTCATGTTTTTATAATGCTGTATTTTTATTCATTCATGTAACATTCATCAACACAATCAAACTTAAAAAAACATGGCAAAAGTCTGGAGACAATATTGTCATATATACAGGAAAGCATGAAATACAAGAAAGCATGAAATAAGGTTATAAAATGAACATAAAATGTACAGTGGGGCGTTGTGGCGTGCGCCTGTAATCCAGATAACAATGGAAGTTACAAACTGATTCAGCCGAGGAGGCAGGTTCGAAACTGAGTCAAGTCTTACGGATGGTGACGTTAAAAGTCTGTCCCCAGGCGTAAATAACCATATCTGATTGATACACGTCTGTAAAAACACAATTACATGCACACCCATGATTATAGTAGTCATTATCTACGGTAAATGAAATTTAGACTTTTTTTCCTGTTTTGCATTAATGATAATGAAACCCCTTTCTATACTGTAGAATGAATGTCGTATGAACCTTGAGAAGGCCCGTCAGCTCTACTACTCCCGGTATCACGAGTACGAGAGAGCTAAGGAAGCCACTGCTAAGTACGAGAACGAAATGATGAATTCCAGCGGAGGAGCTCACCATGCAAAGCTAGAGAAGAGAAAGAAGGCTGAGGATGAGGCCTTGGGAAAGGTAAGAACCGTTTTATTCCAATATGAATGTAATTTAAAACTGAAGTCTCATTTTAATGTGTTCCCAGATGGGTCTATAGGGAAGCAGTTTCAGTCTTATTTTTGTTAGATGATGATTGTTTTACCAGACTACTAAGAAAGCATTTGTATGTTAAAGTAAACAATCAGGGGACCGAGGGCTTTAGATCCTCTCTGAGGGACTTGGTAATGAGGATTAATAGGAACACATTAAAGCATTGTTTATATGACATTTAGTTGACTTCATATCTTATTTCATTTTCTTCTTGTATTTTGTAGGCCCAAGAAGCAGAGACAACATACAAAGCCTGCGTAGCAGAGACTAACAACAAACAACAGGATATGCTTCGAGTCAAGGTGGGTCATCAATTTCATCAAATATTCTTGTTTTGCTTCAACAAGACATTCATAAGAACCTTACCTAGATGATAGTGATGAATACTTATTTTTAAATTCTTTAATTTTTATCAATCACAAAGTAATAGTAAGAATTCAATTCCAGTGTACCTCATGATAAATATATACTGATGTTTGGAGATCAAAATGTTGTTTGATTGCTAGTAAAAAAAACAGGTGGTCTTTGTTCGATGAACAATTTTTTTACTAGAAACAAGACTTGTTGAAAAGAGAATAGCACTAAATGATACGTAATTGAAATAAAATATGGCATATTTGACAAGGAATCAGCCATGATTGCCGTGTTAATCTATGAAGAGGAAGAGGAAATAATCCATTCATATGAAGTCTGTGTTTTCTCTCTCATGAGGACTGTCTTCACTATCTCGAGATTGCCAAATATCCAGCTATTTGAACTATCCCAATCGCAAACTTTCCAGCTAATTTGCGTCTTCATCAGACAGAAGTAGCAATTAGCGGGATATTTGGTCCGGATTGTCATCCCAAGATATCTTGGGATAGTTTGCAAAATATCCCACAATTTGGCAAAATATCCAGCTATTTGTCCGATGCGTTTTCACCAGACCGAAGACTCGCACTATGCGCTAACGCTGAGCAAAATATCTCGAGCTAATTTCTCAAGGCCGAGTTTCAAGTTTCAAGGTCGAATCTCGAGCTAATGAAGACGCGGTTTATAACTTCGGGATTATTTCCCAAATCAGAAATAGCGGGCTATTTGGCAATCTCGAGATGATGATGACGCGCCTATGGATCACTAGATTGATTCTGTACTTGAGAGGATATAAATATTTCCTGTGTCATATTGATTCAAGTGTCTGTAGACAGTAGAAATGATTAAAGGTCCATACATGTACAACCTTGTGGCTTTGATTTGGTCGAAAAAGGTTTTCTCAATTTTTATGTTTTACTCCCTTTTCTTTTAATATGGATGATTATGATTGTCTGTCTACATTTATAGTCACACAGCATTTGTGTTATTTGTTTTCACTTTTTCTCCATCCTGTATTTTTCCTCTTTCCTGTTTTATTTATTTTTTAATTTTCCCTCTCTCTCTCTTTCCTGGCTGTCTATTCTGTGTGATTGCGCGCTCTCTCTCTCTCTCTCTCTCTCTCTCTCTCTCTCTCTCTGTACAGTCTATCTTAACTCTTTATTAAAGTCTCTTTTCTAGCATCTATAGTATATTAATTGTTTTTCTCTCTTTCTGTTCCTTTCTTTGTCTGTCTGTCTCTCTTCCTGTCTGTCTCTCTCTCTCTGTATTTGTGTCTGTGTGTCTCTCTTTCTATCTGTCTACAATATATCTATCTATCTTTATATCTATCCATCTATCTTACCATCCATCCATCCATCCATCCATCTCTATCTCTCTTTCTTATCTCTTTCTACATACATGTAGAATATATTGAGTTATTGAGTGCATGATTTTGAGTAACATCTTAATTTGTTAATTGCTTTTATGTTTCTATTGTAGCAAAAATTGTTGATACAACTCAGAGAACTCATCTTCATGTGTGACCAGACAATGAAAGCAGTAAGTCAGCCTTACTTTAGTTTTATGGAATGAATAGATGATAGATATATGTTGTGTACAGTTATGGAGTATGGTAGTTTGACATTTTTATTCATGTGCATAACATGTGCATATATATTGGTTCATAATTGATAATCTATAATTGAAATTTCTAGAAATGTATTGTCCATATAACACATAGAAATTTGTTCTCCACCAATGTTTCAAAACAGTACAATAAATATACAATCATAAACATAAAAATGAGTAAATACGAGACAGTCTTGCACAAAAATTTGGTTTGTAAATTGCTGGACAAATTTTGTTTGTCCAGTTATTTTTATTGTGTTTTTCACCAATTTTTATCATTGTTAAAGACTAAAATCATCACATTTAATGTGCATGAAATTTTATGTGAGGTTCACGTAGTAATTAATAGTTTCCATCTTTTAAAGATTTGTAATTGATTCCAATTGATATTTCTTTTTTGATTATTTGGTCCAGTGTACATTTAAACATGGAATATTAATTTGCTTACATTGATAGAAGGCACAACAAGCTAAAATTATATTTGCTTCATAAAAACAATAAAATAATCAGTGATATGAGACAATACTGTGATCATTTCTTTTGTTTGTCTCCAGGTGACACACAGCTACTTCAGTATGCAACATACACTCTCAGCACCAGCTCCAATACAGGTACTTAAATTGTCTCTCCATTCTTGGGTTTTCAAGGCATCCTAGGTGCTTTACAAATGTGTCGTATTGATCAACTATAACTGAGGACTAGGTGTTCCATTTGGCATATAGGAAATCAGAATAGCTACTTTTATCCTTTTATTGTAAAGACAGTTAGAATGTATATTTTCTATTACAGATGATATCCGTATATGAAATACATGTGCTTAATAGATTTAATAGAATTAAAGTGTGAGTAAGCTACTAAAGGTATTGCAAAGTTTTGGTAAATTTTGAAAATTGGCTGGATAGTGATTCTTTACAGTTTTGATATATTTGGATGCCCCTATGGATGTATTATGAGCACTAACAATTTTAGCCCCTAAAACTCTTCTGCTTTTGAGAAAAATTGAATATAAAAATTTACCAGTTCTCCCGGTAAATTTTGATAAATTTGAAATAACGCCTACGGCCAGACGATGGTAGCTGCGACCATAAAAAACTCAGAATATGCAGATCTGATATATATATTCCAAACGGTAATAGCAAATCGGTCGATTTTAGTCTAATAACATTGTTTTATAGCTTAATTAATATCTTGACCTTGAGAGGGCGCTATACAACATAAAGAGTTTATTATTTTCAATTTCATAACTTTAGATTCGATTTCAACCGCGACAATGATCACTGAATATTGTAGGATTGCATATGCTTCCAATATGTTCATTTGAACCAAATTCATTACCCCATACCAAAACTTTGTATTACAAGGTACCTTTAATGCACACTGGTCTCAATCTACTCAATGTAGTTTGCATGGGTTGTGATATGTTTCAATTCAAAATTCTTGATTCAGAACACTTACTCCTACATGGTGTATATGTTGTTTATTCTGTTCTCCTTATTCAGTTTCAAACATTGTGCGAGCAGATTCGGTCGTATGAGCCTGGTCTTCAGTTCAGTCATTATGTGAAACATCACAAGAGGTTTATGTCAGGGCATGCACTACAGGACACGGAACCGCTGATCTTCGAACCGTACAACAACGCGTAAGTTAATACAGGGTGCTACAGAGAGAGGGAGAGAGAGAGAGGGGGACAGGGAGAGGGGGAGAAAGAGAGAGAGGGAGAGGGAGAGAGATAGAGTGAGAGAGAGGGGGAGAAGAAGAGAGAGAGAGAGAGCGAGCAAGAGAGAGAGAGAGAGAGAGAGAGAGAGAGAGAGAGAGAGAGAGAGCAAGAGAGTTAGTTGACAGAGGGCAGAAGAAGAGAGAAAGGGAAGAGATTTTGTTACATTTTTCCTCTTAAACATATTTTTCAGGTCACTCTGTCCAGAGGGAAAAAGGATAAGAGAGAAAAGAAAGGGTCATGAAGTTGGGGGAAAGAGGCAGTGGACAGTGAAAGTAGGAAGGAAAGCCTTTCAAGAAGAGAGAAGGGGAAGGAAAGAAAGAGTAGGGAATTGGTAGAAGAAGAAAACAAGAAAGAGGAATGGAGAGGAAAGGAGAGAGAGGTTGATAAATAAATGAAAACATTGTGAAATATTGACTAGAGAGGGCGAGAAAAAAGGAAAGGTATTGGAGAAGAAGAATGAATCAAGCATTAGAGATGTGCAAATTCTTGGCCTGCCAACATACATCATAGTGAAGACAGAGAAAAATGATATGAAAACAAGAAGCATTGTCAGTTTTAACCAACTTCATATCCTAATCTTGTGACCTTGCAGAAGCTCTTTGCAGCGAGAGAGAAAGACCAGCTCTCAGTCATACGACAGCTTTGAAGATGACAAGACATTCCTACGCAACAGGTCCGACTCTGGCTCAAGAAGATCTGGTAAGTAGTCTTATTTTCATTTTGGAAATGGCAAACATAAACAGACATTTAAGTGACTTAACCCTAATGAGGCCCGGGGGGGAGGGGGGGGGGGCATTACCGGTATGTGAAACCTAGTGTTAGAATAAGTAACTTAAACAAATTAGGCTCTAAGATGCTAAGGATTCAGAGAAATTAAAATATCAGATATATTGGTGCTCCCGATCAATTTCAAATAGCGCCTACTGCCATACGATGGTAGCTGCGACCATGAAAGACTCTGAATATGCATTTCTGATAAATAATTTCCAAACGGAAATAGAAAATTGGTAATATCGATCTTGAGAGGGAGCTATATATAACATAAAGAGTTTATTATTCACAATTTCATCGCTTTAGACTTGATTTCAACCGCGACACGATCATTGAATATTGCAGGATCGCATATGCTTCCAATATGTTCATTTGAACCAAATTCATGACCCCATACCACAACTTTGTATTTTCTTTAAACAGATAAATCTCAGAGATTGCTTGCATGGCAGGCCCATCCCGTGAGTGATTCTGAGAGCATCAGCGGCAGCTCTACCAAGTCAGGTTCCCCATCAGCTAGTCCAAGGAACGGACCAAGGGTCATCGCCAGGGACCCGGGAGGAGGAGGACTATCATCCGGTGATGAGCTAGGAGAAGATACACCGGCTGTGGTTGTCAACAGTGGACCTAACAGTAAGTTTCGGGTTGGATAAGAGAGAGAGAGAATTTTAGAAAAAAAATACTGGGATATATTCTTTAAAATGTTCAGATATTCAGATATTTTATTTAAAAAGCTGTCTGATATTAGCTTTCTGTTCATTCTCGCGATTTAGTCTGATAAGTGCAAAACAAAAAGCTTGAGTATTCATATTAAGCGCTTAGAAACTGTATTTGTACATGTACATGTATACCAGCGCTATATAAATCTTAGAAATTATTATTATTATTACATGTGTATATTGTTTTCATTGCTATTCTTCAATTTTGTAGTACCAATAAAAAAAAGTTTGTTTGATTTGTGTAGTGCTGTTAATTAGCTTAACCGTATCTGGTGTTTTGGAATCATTTTTTGAATAATTATTTCACAAGTACTGGAATGGATTACTTCCCCCCCCCCCCCCCCCCCCAGTATGATCGGGCAAATACAAAGTGACATAACTTTTCCTTTGTTTTTGTGCGTTTTTTTTATATATAGATATACCAATTTACTCTGTAGTTTGCCCCATTATTTAATAGTCTAATGTTTCCTTCCTCCCTTTTTTGATACAATGAATGAATTCATATAAATTTATGTGCAACCATCTCGATTGAAACTGCAACATTCAAACTCTGTCACCGTCTTGTTTCTCAACAGGATTGATCGAGCCCATTCCAAACGCATTCAAGAACCTGACGCTCTCCAAGGCAGCCATGACACACATGATCAGAAAGCTCCGTACACCGTCAAAGTGTCGAGAGTGCGAGAGCTACGTCTACTTCAACGGTGCGGAGTGTGAACGATGCGGACTGGCTTGCCACAAGAAGTGTCTGGAGTCCCTGGCCATCAACTGCGGTGGCAAGCGGCTCATGGGCAAGATGAACGTATTCGGGGTGAATCTGTCGGAACACTTGAGGTTGACGGGCAGGGAGGTACCCTTTATCGTCACCAAGTGCATCGAAGAGATTGAGAAGAAAGCAATCCAAATCAAGGTGCTGTTCTCTTTACATCTGTTATGTTTATTCTTATACAGTCAAACCTGCTTTAAAGTCCACCTGTCTACAAAGACTACATTTTTTGTTTCCCTTGAAAATGGTTTCTCATTGAAACATGCACTAAAGGAACCTGTACAAAAAGACCATTTACATGTACCTGTAAAGACCACTTTTCTTGTCTCCCTTAGTCGGTCTTTATAGACAGGTTTCATTGTATTTTAATTGGTTCTACATTCCGCACTTCCTTCAGATGTGCTGATACAGCAAGTGTTTTGTGACAAGTGAAATTTTATGCGTAATAAATTGTTTCCCAAGTGAAATAATGCCCTTCTTGGAACAAGTTTACTTTTTCATTCATAGTATACATTATGTGTTAGTGTATGTGTAATGGAAGAGAATATGTTTACGTCTTACATGATCAACGTAATACAGATCTCTTTTAGTTATTTTGATTTGTAAGAGTGAATACAGAATAAGATTATGGATATTAATTGTGTTCTAATATTTCAGCTGTTTCCATATTCAATGTAATGATGCAACATAAACTCCTTTTCTCATTATGGTTAGATATTATTTTGAACGTATCAATATTCTTGATCCTTTTCAGGGTATCTACAGAGTCGCAGGGTTAAAGGTTAAAGTTGAGAAGCTTTGTCAAACCTTTGAGAATGGTGCTGAACTTGTTGACCTCTCAGAGAGTCCCCCACATCTCATTACCAGTACACTCAAGCTCTACCTGAGACAGGTTAGTTACCAGTCTATTCTACAAATATTGATAATAATATTCAGTTCTTGTATAGCCCATAATACGTCATGAAATAACATCTCTATGCGCCTCCAAAGAGCTTTGGAAATTATTACCCTAGCTTTAGTCACTATTGATATGAATGTAGAGTTGTCCTGTATGTGGATTATTTCTAGACAATGGATCAGCTGATCCAAGCTTGAATTCTAGCTGTAATATGGCTAGGTTTACAACCCTTAATACTTAAAAATTTGTATCATCACGTATCAGTCAAAACAAATTCTTTCACATGATTGGTAACAAGTGCTTCCATTTCATTTTTCGAAATGGAGGCGTTTCCAAAACTGGTCTTTACCTTTAAAGAGTATTTTTAAGGACAATTTTTTGCAGCATTTCTGCTTTAAGGAATAAAATCATATCATATCATTGTATCATACTTTATGTTTGGGTAAATGATATTTGTCTTATGTACCAATTGTTGAAGCATATTCCTGTCTTAGCCTTTCTCATTACATATTCCATTTACAAATAATATATATATATATTTCATATTTTGAGAGGGGGGCGTTTCCAAAACTGGTCTATACCTTTAATTTCTTGTTCTTCTAAACAGCTGCCGGAACCACTGCTGACCTTCAACCTCTACCCAGACTTCATAGCAGCTGCCAAAGAGTTCCCTCAGAAGGAGGGCGTGGTCTATGATGATGCGGCCATCATTGCAAGGTTCAAACAGGTCATCGCCAAACTACCACAACTCCATCATCACACAGCCAAAGCTATTATGTATCACTTAAAAAGGTTGGTCGTGTTTGCACAAGTCGAATATAGTTTGTCAGGAAATTTTAAGTTTTTTCCTTTTCTTTTCCTCATACGAGGCACTTTATTACTTTATATCAGTTTAACAACATTGCATATAGAGTTTGATAACAATATATATACAAAATCAACAGACTGATAAAATCAAATAAGTGAGACAAAAGGAAAGTGGAAGGGAAAGATCAAAGCATGAATAGAAATGCGTTAAAGGCTTAACTAAGAAAGATTCATCTTGATATTACTTACTACTTTTTCTTGGTATCTGTATTGCCAGTTGACATAAAACATAACTGTCAGGAAATTTTATGTTAAAGTACATTTTTGAAGCTGATTTTAAAAAGTTTAGATTTTTTTCTAAGTGGTATTTGATCCATCTTTTTATGCACAGGCTGGTTGTATTTTGGAAAAGAGGAACATTGAAACTCAATAGAGTACCGAAGCTGTGACATCATAAAAATCTGTTTTTTAATTTCTCAATTTGAACTTCATTTTCCAAAAGAGCATAAAATATAATGTCCAAATGTCGAAAACCAATGAAATGTCTTAAGTATTGGCTGAGATATGACCATTTGAATAAAGATATTTCCTATAGGAAGTCAGTGTTATTTTGCTCTGGTTTGTAATGTTATGAACCAGAGCAAAATAACATGTATAGGAAATTTAGGATTATTGCCTTTTGAAAGGGCACTAACACCTCAACTTGAATTTGAACCTTTGAACTAGACACTTTGAATGTCTTGTTATGACATATTTTTGGCACTGAGTTTATGCTAAAAAAAAATCATATATCTATAATAGGTTCATAAAGCCTTCCCAGGAGATACACACATGTAGAAAGCTCTGTACATGTACATGTAGGTAGTAAGCTACATAAAATTCTCATCCATTTATATTTTGTTCACAAAAGTGTTTTCTTGAAAGCAAGTAGCGACCTTCTCGTTAAATAAGCCACTGGTCATTGAGAGTGTACACACGCACTTGTGTGTAAAGTCTATGGGGAAGTGGAATGCCCCATAGGCATCACACGGAATGAACCACTGTACAAAGTGAATGAGCAGTGGCTTAATTCACGAGAATGCCCAAGTAGCAGTCCCAAAACAAGTTATTTAAAGCCTATCTGCACTAGTTTGGCAGGTAGGGTATGTAGAGGGCACAAGTAGCTGCAACTAGTGCAGTCCCAGTTTAAGCAGTAACGATCTGGGCAAATGACTGATTGTAAACATTCATCATCTTTGTAATCCTAAATGATGATATTTTTCTAATCGTCTACTTACAGAGTATCAGAGGAACCTCTCAACCACATGTCAGGTAGCAACCTGGGTATCGTCTTTGGACCAACTCTTCTCAAACTAAGGTACGTCAGAATCATCATCATCTCTTCATCTACAACAAAAGCATTTTTCACTCATCCACCAATTGCTTGTATGCTCATTAGTATGCATTTATATGCAGCTCATAGGGACATATTTGTGACATGCGTTATATAAGTATGGTATATTGATATTATTGTTAAGTATCTAAGAAAATTTCAATCATAAATTACAGAGGGTTAGTATCTAGAAAACAGGATGGAGAATATTTCTACTAGCCCTTAGTAAAAATGTAAGTTACAATGTAAGATATAATGTATTTGATTAGTTTAAACAATTGACTGGAGATGCGAAGGTCGTGGCTTTGAGCCCCAGTGAGGCAATATATTGATCAACATTTGCCACTCTCCACCCAGGTGTTAAATGAGTACTGGTAGGAAGGAATTCCTTGAATGCTGTGAGCACGTAATAGGTAGCCTAGGTAGAGCCAGGGTAAAATTAGAGCACCTTATGTGGTGAATTTGTGTGCTATAAAAATACCCAATATATTTTGTTGCTGCTTGAATGTAACATTCATATTCATATTCATATTCATATTTATTTCATTTCCAACAGAAAGGTAAACAAAGATATTACATTTTTGTTCATACATAATTCATTTTTTCAGGAAACTATACAAATAAACTTTGCACATAATCAAATTATTACAAGAAATTCTTAATTTCTGAGGAAATGGGGGGGATCCACTAAAAAGCAGTGCTTGTAGTTTGTCAACATAAATGCAAGTGTAGTTTTAAAGAAGCGGTATCTGTTAACAGTTCCAAAATTGTAATGTGAAACGTAGGGAAAGATGGATAAATCTAACGTTTCCTGTCTGTCTTGTGTTTTCTTTCCTCTTTCAGAGATGCTAACACATCGTCACTGGATGCTCTCATTGATATGAACCACCACACGAGGGCGATAGAGCTCATGGCAATATATCCAGAGGTAAGTGACAAACTTTATAGCCCCACTGCACTTCTTGTAGCTACTTGAGCCTCCATATAGCAAACAATGCCTAAGCGGTACCCATTAGTTCCCCATGATCCCCTTTTTCTTTTGTTGATTGAGAGCTGATTTGATGAGATAACCACCTGTCAGTGACCCTGCAGGGAGGTCTAATCCCCCAGGTCAAACTAGTGCAGACAGGCTTTAATCAATAGTCTTTTCCAAGTACCCTCCGCAAATCTCCAAGTTATTTAGGAAAGCTTTCTTTTTTTATTTTAAGTTGATATTATTGTAATATTGACTTTAACATTTGATACAAACCTTTGATATTCTTGCACAGATCTTTGGAGCTAATGAGACTCCAGTAGAAGACTTCCAGAGGGATGAAGCTCACTCTCCTAACGATGTTCACAGAGGTTAGTATGATACGCCATCAAGTGGAGGTGTAGTGGTGTAGTGGTTCATTCACTTGACTCTCAATCCAAGGGTTGAGGTTCAAATCCCAGCCTGGCACTAACCTCCTTTGGCAAGACAGTGATCCACATTTGCCACTCTCCAAATTTATTTGGACTTAGATAAAGCAGGCCATTCATGATCTCTCAATTATGATCTTTAGATAATATTTTTTCCTTCAATAACAAACTATTAAAATATGTCACTTCTGTAGATTTGTGACCATGATTTGTAGGTCCCTTCAGAGACCAATGCCAGTTAATGGTGAGAGCAAAGTGATATCAACAGCCTGCCATAGTTAATTCCAACTTAAATTCGATCTTAGTTTGTGTGAAACACCCCCCTGGTAGGATGCCAAAGACATATTGTAGTTTGCTCAACATTGTGAGCATCTGTAAACCTAACTGGAATGCTCCCCAGGAGTGGAGAATGTGCATACATTGTGTGTGGGCAAGCCTTGATAATAAATAACATTTCCCAGAAAAAGTTTAAAGGGATCGGGTAACTTTGCTTCAGATTCTTAAAAAAATCCTGGATTTAGCTCATGCTGCAATCATAGTTATAAACCTTTAGGACATACTGTACAATGTACATGAATCCCATGACTTCTACAAGCCAATCACCTGTCTGATGATCATGATATCTATGATTGAAATTAGAAATTTCAGAATTCGTTTTCCTAATGGTTTTTATAACACCGCAGTCTATTGGGGAAAAATGAGTATGGTAAAGCCGGTCACTCAAAGATTTTTACCTTTTTGAGGCACTTCATGATAATTTTGAAGCGCAATTTTTTTAGGGCTTCAATATTACACCATATCACAGACACTGATAACACGTAGGGCCATGCATCTCAAGATTTAACATCGTTAAACGATGCCTTTAAACACAAATTGTACATTAAACAATGCCTTTAAACACATATCGTACATTTTTAAACATTGATAAACGATGCCTTTAAACACATATCGTACATTTTTAAACATTGTTAAACGATGCCTTTAAACACATATCGTACATTTTTTTTCCGTCGCTTTTCAGGTCAGGCTCTGAACAAAAGTTCAAACAACTCAACCCATCTGACTAGCTCCACCACCACCACCGCATCATCATCATCATCACATTCCTTGGGTTTCACCTTACCTGGTAGCAGTGAGGATCACGGTGATCATCATGATAGGAGGAGACGTACTAGACACTCACAACCCCTGAAGAATGGGCATAGCAGTGATGAGGATGGTGAGATACTTGTACCTTGTTCAGATGTCAAAGGATGGGTGAGGGAGGGGGGAAGACACAAGTGGAATGTCTGATAAAGCTCGACTATGTCTGAAGTGGAATATTAATTGTAAACATGGTCATGGTTTCGATGGTAATACATCGTAAACACGGTCAATCAATTGATTACAAGAAAAATTTGTATTATCTGGATTGGTTATACAAAAAACAAAAATTACAGTCAAAATTTCATTCATTTCTCTACAGTCTGAAATCGAAAGTTGGAATATGTACCTGCAGCTTTGAACTTAAGAATGTACTTGCCAAATGCAAACTTGATACAAGAGATCATTGTAAAGTTCAACCACAAATGTTCATGAAATGTTAACAATGCCAGGTTTTCGCAGCAAGATGTTTTGCAAGTGAGGAAATAGGGCTTTTGTAATCAAATATTTTGTGTCTTGAATTTTTCATGAATCGTAACCTGTTTCATGTAAGTTTCATGTGCGTGAAAAATTTCTGGTCATGTTTTCTACTTGTAAGTAATAGAATGAATGCAACGTTTTAACCTCCCAGGATCAGGCAGTGATGGTGAAGGTATGGACCATCACATCAAGACGCCTCACTCACCAAACAAACCAACGCTCTTACAGATATCAGCAGGGTCATCATCCCAGGAGAAGTCTGGGGAACCCGCAGGGGGGTACGTCCCTAGCGCTTACACCAGCCCACAGCCACAGAGGATGGGTGCAGGGGTGACCACGCCTTCCTCACCAGGGGGTGATGCTACCGGTCAGAAGCAAACCAGGAGCGGGCAGAAACTAGACCCTGGGGGTAGCGGCGGTCAGAGCCAGACATCGACACAGCGGCGGAGAAGCAGGGAACCTCGCTTTGTGTGACACATGGACGAGTCTGCCTCTCCATGTGATTGGTGTGATAGATGGCTGCTTTGAACATTATACAGCCTACAGTCTGGACTTTACCATGCTTCCACGTACACATGTACAAATTACCATCTCCTATGACATTTGAACTTTGCTTGAAAGCAGCATGGTTGTTGCCCATGCATGAATTATAGATTGAAGGCTGGACCTTTTCTCATTGGGGAAGATTCATTAATTATCATCGTTTTTTTTTTAGAGTCATATTTTCCTGTCTTAGACATCTCAAACTTTATGTGAGTTAGATAACTTTTTGTTTATATATACAATGAGATTCTTCTTCCTGTTTTGATATGGGAAAGGTATTGTTGTATGAAACAACAAAGATGGCTTTGTTGGTAATATGAAAGTTGCCATTATTATGTTCTTCTACTTCTACTTCACATTCTAACAGAGCATAAAGATTAAGAAATAAACGCTCTGTTAGAATGTGTTTAGGGGTTGATTGGGAGAGAGAGAGAGAAAGAGAGAGAGAAAGAGAGAGAGAGAAAGAGAGAGGGAGAGAGAGAAAGAGAGAGAGAGTGAGAGTGTGTCAGAGAGAGAGAGAGAGAAAGAGAGAGAGAGAGACCAAGAATAAAGTACAGAAGAGAGAGGAAGAAAGATTTATTTAAAGAAACGGAGGTATATTATTCTATTTTACACGATTCAACTTTGTAGAAATGTTCATAGAAGTATGAAGAATAAATTATGATGTCATGACTCTGGCAGAGAGGCTCTAAGAGGACAGTTCCTTGTGATGTGGTCAGTTAGGAATACCGTTGCGTACCCTATTCTGCCAGGCACCTGATTATGAAGATTATCCTTCTGCAGTTAATCCTCCAATTCCAAAGTTTCTCTCTTCAAAGTCTTCCAGTGGTAGCAGTTATAGAGCATGACATGTTTTAACTCTTTACCGGCTTCAGTCAACTGATCGTATGAACAATGGAGTGCCACGGTCAACATTTAGCACACTAACGGTGCATAATGTATGTATCATATACTCCAAACAGTGTGGCAGTGTATGGTTTCAATCCATAGTGCATAACAGTGTGCACAGTATCCCAAGGTGTTTCACTACAATGATCAAATCTTGCCCAGTCGTTCATCTTTCACATATTTTGATAACTCTTGCTGTGCAAATGTTACGTAGAATTGACGAACAGACTATTTCGTCGCCCGGCTGGCAGAAGGGCGTTAGCAACTCGAAAACTACTTTTCAAAGTATTCGCATTAAAAGATTTGTTTTATATTTAAACTGCTTTCCATCCCAAAAATTGATTTAAAACTTAAAAGACTAATAGAAATGTTATAGTAGAACACGGCCACAATTTTTGTGTGGAAATAAGTCAATTTTATAAAAGTTTGAGGCGATTAAGTGCTAACGCCCTTCTGCTTAGCGCTCCATTTTTTACCTGAAAAATCGAGCTAACGCCCTTCTGCCAGCCAGGCGACGATATATTGTCAAACACACATTGCTCCAACCAAAAATACAGTTAACAAATAGATTATTCATACCCCTTTTATCAGTTATTAAAACTTAATTATTAATCATTGCAACTTACACAAAATTGCTGTCACCCTTCTCTGTAATTATTATTATAGCCAAAACTAGGGATTATGATTAACATTGCTGTTAATGCTACGATCACAAAGGTTCGTACGAACGTTTAATTCGTACAAATCTCTGTTTTTCCATTGTCTGAAAATCGTTTGTATGGCGTTCGTAGCAGTTCGTAATGGCATTTGTGACCGAGGCTTAAACTGTAATGTTTTGTTTAGCCAAAATGTACATGCACATGTATGTAAACTCTACATTGTACTTGGGTCATAATAACCCTCTTAAAATGAGAGAGACTGTATTGTGTAGAGTTATTATTATGGATGACTGCTCATTCACTTTATAACACATCGCTTTTTTCTCTTGCCTCAACTGCCTAATAAGAGAAGTATTCTCATGTCAGACTACTCCTGTTATATTTTTCCTAAGTTCATTCAGTAATTTTCAGACCTAGATTTATCTATGAGTACCGGTAGATGTTTGTATTTTTATGTTTAATATAGGTTACACCAAGTGCAATGTTTGTGTTCATTTAGTATTTATGTAAAATACATATTATATGTTGAAAGTACTCCTTTTGAGAGGAATAAAGCAAGAAATTGTGCCAATATCTCTTGTATCCATGGAAACCTTCCTATTTCTGTGGATCACTTCAAGAGGGTAGGATATAGTGATTAGAGGTAAACTTGATCAATATATATGTTGAGTTTGGAATGTGGCAGTTAACAACTAAATTATTCATACCCCTTTTAAAGTAGATTTTTGTTTTGTTTTTTGGTTTGTTCTTAACTTAAAGATAAACTTGAGTTCTGGTAAAAAAAGAAAATGAATTCTCACAGCATCTAACGAAACTTACACTGAATGTTCAAGATTACAAATAAATGTCATGTGCCAAACAATTTTGGAAGAAAATGTATACTGGCTGAGTAATGAGCATAGAAAGATAAGGAAATCAGGGTAGTACTAGCCCCGACACCATGTGTGTTGTCCCATATACATCTTTCTGTGTAAGTGATTGTTACTTTAACAAGACTCTGCCAAATTTATGATGATTTTGATGACTCCAGAACCTTGCATTACACACCATTACTTACATGCTATATGATCAACTTTTCTGATCCATTCAACACCTTTTCTTTCACAATGCAATCGCATTACCAGTACTAAAGTTTATCTTTAAGAATGAAAGGTGGACTGGTTGAATTAGAGCCTTTATCAAATACTTTTAGATGTACCGGTAAGCTTTAATATGCCCCATTCTCAAGAAACATATATCGGGACAAATCAATGTTTCACATACTTAAAAAGTTGCAAGACTTGGTAAGGGTATGAATAATTTAGTTGTTAACTGTGGATGTTCATGTATATTGTATGTAGATCATTACATACTAGTAACATCCATTATTTCAATAAAAGTGAAATGAGAAATAGTTTTGTACATGTATTTATCAATGTGTAGTAGTAATACAATAGCAATACCATAACAAATTTGGAGGGCAGCATTTACCTTAAATGATGAATAACTCATATTTTATTTCATTCTTAAGAAGTTTCTTAAGAAGAATCCTGTCAATGCTATACATTTATGTAATGTATACCTCAAAATCTTGACATCAATTTGCAACCTGTTCTGAATCTGATGTCACTTAATATGTTGATATGTTTTATTATGGTTTGATTACATTGGAGAAATAATTGAGGGATTGCCAGATACTTTAAAGAAGGGAAACTCCCTGTTTGCAGTAAGCTCAATGGACAAAGTAGAAATCAAACTTTTGCCAGATATGTGCCCAAATTACGTTATTGTTGCATTATAGATTATCTATTCAATTCAGATGGAGAAGTGAGTTGTTGACTGTGTCACATGACACAATTCATGCAGATGTATAATTATTGGCTTCCATAGACTGAGACTTTTTTATATTTGAAAGAGATTTCTTAATAAATTATTATTCAATGTAATAATTACATGTAGATGAAATATATCACACTTTTGATGGCAATATCATTATTTGTAGAATACTTTTGATGGTTTCTGTTGAATAGCAGATTGATGCTGTCGAGATGTATAGATGGTTTTGTGGGAGGATTTTATTTGCCATGATAAATACGCACATTCTGCTCTTGAGCAGCATATATATCAGCATTTTCTACAATCACTGATTATTTACATGTATATGTTTGTAAGTATGTATGTTTGTACAGCCATGTCTGTATATGTTCATAGCTTCCTACCCTATTTACTATTATATTAATAAAATATGGTGAAGTAGAAAGAAATGCTATCGTGAGACTCTTTGTATATAGTGTGATGATGTTGATGTAGTTGTATTCTTGTATGTTATATGACAGGCCACAAGATATGAAAGAAAAGTTAAGATAACCAAAGTATAAAATCATTTAAGGCTCATTCAGATATGAAATGGTATAACACAATTTGTTTGGTTTTACACGTAAATGACTGGCAACTGCGAGAAACAACAGTAATACACATAACATATTACACTGGCCTCTGTGTTATTAGATACAGAAATATTAAGAATATTACGTCATTTTTTTTTTTTTTAAAGAACAAGGCAGATACACAACCAAAATACGAGGCCATAATTACCCTTTCAAGGTCAAATTCAACTGCGCTTGATCCCATTTCCATCTATATCTAACATGTTTAACTTTATGTTGTAGTCATTTAGAAGTGGCAAGTCATCTACTTAGTTGACTTAAAAATGCTCTACAAGTATGTAATATTTGACCTTCTGCTCTCTGTATCCTTTTGTTTATACCTCCCCGTGTCCAAACAGCTTATTTCCACTTTCTTGGTCGACTCTTTGCCTCCTTTACGGCAATCATCCTTATCCAACCAATTCTCTTTTGCTAAATATATTCTTCTTCTTTTCACGTACTGGTATTATTCAAGTACTATCACCTTCTTATGCTCTATCTCTCTCTCTCTCTCTCTCTCTCTCTATATATATATATATATCTCCTTCCCTCCCTCCCCCCCCCCCCTCTCTCCCTCCCTTCATCCTCTTCTTTTCACGTACAGTTATTATTCAAGTATTATCACCTTCTTTTGCTCTATCTCTCTCTCTATATATTTCCTCCCCCCCCCTCTCTCTCTCCCTCCCTCCCTCCTCCCCTCTCTCTCTCCCTCCCTCCCTCTCTCTCTCTCTCTCATTCTCATTCTGTAATATCAACACATCTGCCATGTTCATCTTGTCTCCTATTGATCCGCTCTTGACTCCCAAGATCTATTCTTCTCTCTAACCTAACTATCTTCTCCTCTCTGTTCCCAGAAAAAATGAAAATGACATACAATATTGCCTATATATTTTTTTCAATAGAAAGTTGTACATTTATTCAAAAGATGAGGTCAAAGTAATTTCTTGACTTTTGTTGATACACACTGTCTCTATAAAAGTGCAATCTGCTCACTTCATGGGCAAGTTGCTACATGTATATCTGATGACTAAAAGTTAGTAAACGCTACTTGAGCTTGGATCAGATCAAATACAAGTAAATGATACTTCTCATGTCAATTTATGTTCATGATACCATAGTATTTGGTTACGTATGGAACACTATTCAAAGTGAACAAATACCTTGCACTTGCCCACATGAAGAGATAAGTTACCGTTTGAAAATAGTAAGACATGAAAACAATTAAACATAAATAATTTGGGAGAATAATCACATTTTTGTATATGAACTCCTTTTTCTGTGTAGGACTATTGTTTGGGTTTCCCCTATTTTTTAGTTATAATAAAAGTCAATACTGTGATGGAAGACACAGACATTCACTTGACACACAAGTTTAATTTCTTCAGATCGGATGTGCTTCATCTCCCCTGCATTCTTGGCCTCTGTCTTATGCCTCAGTCACACCTTTGCGTATTTGGCTTGCGTATTGCTGCATATTTATGGCAAGCCATTTTAACATTTATTCCTATTTCTTGATACCAAGAAATAAATGTTGAAACGGCTTGCTATAAATACGCAGCAATACGCAAGCCAAATACGCAAAGGTGTGACTGAGGCATTGAACAAATATTTTTCTCCTTTACCACTTCATAATTTCATTTAAAGTTGCATCTTAATTCATGACTTCAATCTTGCTTGCCTGCACCATATAACCATGTCCTTTCAAGATTCTCAAGCCATAACCAATGAATGCCACATATATTTGGATCTCCCACATGTCTTTTATGTTTTTTTCCAATCAAGCATAGGGAATGCAGATGAAAAATCGTCAAATGCTCAGGCTTGGTCTAAGGCTTTAGAACCAGGCTCCATGGATATTCCTGAACAAATTCTGCACCAGAGATCCAAAGTCTAGCCATTTTCTATGCAAGTAGTACATGGTTCCTTTCCAAATGAGTTCAGGCTTTCAGTATCGGCAGGATGGGTATGGTCTCTTGGCCCTGATACAAAATCTTGTGGTCTGCTATGCCACAGAACTGGCTCCAGCACATGTATATATCTGTCCTGAACAGTCAGTATTCACATGGTCGTCTTGCTAAGGTTTGTAAATCCTGAGCTGATGCAAGTGAGGAGCACTTTGTCTCCTCCTGACCTCTTTGACCCATCCTCATCCACCTCACTGGGTAACACCTCCATCTTGAACATGACCCGGAAGAAATCCTTCAGATGCCTCAGGAACTGTATCCTGTGGGGTCAAAGATAAACAAAAAGATTCTTTTATTGATCCATATTCAAAACGTAGAAAATTGGCCTCCACTCGCGGCACATAAACAAAATACAATGTAGTTACGAGATAATTGATAAACACTTAGGCATATATACATCACATAAATGTACATAAAATTATACAAGAGTCATGACATAACAAAAGGCATGAATATACATGTATTTTGTAATAATAGGGAAAACCTAAGAAAGGAGTCTACAGATAGAGAAGAGAGAAAGGGTTCGAAAGGAGATTAGATTGAAGAGCGAAATAGTAAGGAGAAAGAGAGAGGGGGAGAGAAATAGAGAGAGAGAGAGAGAGAGGGCCACAAACATGGGGGCATATTTGGAAAAGCTAACTTTTCCTTTTATGGTAATGTAAGGTACAAAATGAAACTGCATAACCAAGACTTACTGTATAAGCCAATATTTTTTGAGTGAATTTTTTGGAGCAAATCAAGTGTTTATATTTGCGACTTATCAAATTCGCCGGACAACAAAACCACTATCAATCTTGTACTTTTCATTAGTGATCATTCTATTTCTTATTTCTATTTATCATGTACTCATTACATTTGTTTTGCAAATAGAGCACCAATGCAAAACACCTAAATTTGGGGGGAGTCTGTGACTCATTGATGATTTTTCTGACTAGAGTAATCTCTTATTTGATTAAAACTTTTACAAATACACATCGCAAATATACATATACAAAAATTGTTTATTTCACTTCTGTTTTCAGAGTTCGGTAGTCAAACCTAAGCTCAGGCAGCCTTCTAAATATGTTAGCATTTCACGGAACCTGTAATAAGATCAAGTTTGCCAACAACCCATTGAATAAGTGTATTAAGTTTAAGACATGTTTTAATAGGATGTAGGTGAACTTGTACTGGTGACGCTGTCATAAAATAATGTTCTGATACTGTAGATTTATCTTGGTAGACTTACGTGTAAGGCGAGAGAGGCCCTGTGACAATCTTTGAGACATCTCCTTGACCTAGTGTCATTAATAACAAAGCAAGTGACTGGTGTCTGGAGTCTACACAACCACCCTGTTTGAAGAAGAAAAAAGGAAATGAATAGTTAAATCAATCATACCATTTATTTTCCACCGTAAAACAACACATTTGAAAATCAATGACAAGTTACTTTGTAAATAAAGATAGAGCAACGTCGATCTGGCGCTGCTCAGTGGCTGCCGGGCTCACAATCAATTGGGCAAAAAGAATTTCCCTTTTCGGTTTAACTTAATCAAATTTGGAGTGGACTTTAAAAGATTATTATTAGTATAAGTATTATTATTATGTAGAAACAGTTTTGACAGTGGACCAAAATAGAAACAAACACTAAATAAGTCCAATACCGGTATGCTATTTTTGTAATTAAATCAAATTCAATGCATATAGGTACATCTTTAATAAGTGCCGCGTTGCGATTTTGTTCAACTCCCCTGTTACAAATAATTACATTTCAATATTGCACACATGACTTGTCAGGTAGACTAAGCCATAATGTTTGCCTGACCTAGCAATTTGCATTCTGACTATTGAGATACATTAACATATAACAGGGGGGCGTTTCACAAAATTTGTCATCAGTGACAAATGACATTTGTTGTTATAAGCTACTGACATTCTTGCTTCTGATTGGTTATCAGCAGATTTGTCACTGATTTTTTTTCATTTGTCATTGAAAAAAGGCTTCGTGAAACGGGTCCCTGGACTCATATTGATAAAGCCTTACTAAGCCTAGTTATCAACTAACTATGAACTATATCCTATGTAAGTAATTGCCAACTAGTTTAGTATTAAAGGTTTATGAATATATATGGTCCTAGGTATTTAGAAATTATATACTCATATAGCACCATTTTTATGGAATTCTCTCCCAAACTCCCTACGTTGTATATCCAATATTGAAACATTCATATCTAAACTCCAAAGTAATCTTTTCAAATTAGCATATCAATAGTACTAAAGGATAAGTAATGTAGTGATTTTTCTCTTTGTAAGAACTTCATTGTTTTCTAGATATATAATTTTGTTTTCTCATCTTCCTTTATATGTTATGCAGGGCCCGGTGGAAGAGCAGTTTCATAACTGAAGTGGCTACCCTGGGTAAAATAAAACGTTATTATGTGTATATTGCAAAGTGCATTGAAATGTCAATAGACATGAATGCGCTATAAAAGAACAGAGTATTATCATTATCATACCCTGTATATCTCTTCCATGAGTAGTAAAGCTGTCTGTTTTCCAAGATCTTCAGGAATACTAGCTTCTTCTCCGGCCTTGTTAGATGCAGTTTCAGCAGAGATGAAGTTCCCCTCCGTCGTCTCGGCAACCAACGACAACCCAAAACCAGGAGACCTGCGTACATTGAACAATGAAACGAGTGTAATGTCAGTAATCACTAGTGCTACTGCTCTAATAATCATGGATTTATCCAAATTACATGTATGTTTTACTTCATGAAATATATATTGAGATGTATTAGGAAAAACAAATTCTATAGCATTCTCCACTTCACAGATATACTCCATCTTATTTTTGTCGCTGCCATTTATCATCTCTATTTTGTACGAAATGTCATTGTGATGTGCATGAGGTGGAACAGAAAAAGACTTTAAATGTTCAAATTTGACACTTTAGTTGATTTGATATCAAAATACATGATGATGCAGACCTGCCAACCTCTGGAGTTCAAAAACTGTATTCTTTAGTCCCAAAAGTTGTATTTTACTGACAAAAGTTGTATTCTTGAAAATAAACACGGATTGTTACGCGGATCAATGCCTCTTACAGTTTTCACCTACAGGAAGAATTTTTTTTATTGATCATTGGTTGAATATGCATGATTTCGTGTGTTCGATAAACCAATGAACATCCCCAAATTGCCGATGTGAGATGCTTGTAAGATACTTTACAGGACAGAATGGACATTTTGCCATTGAAAATGGCGGACGCACCCACAAAATATCAATTAAAAAAAAAAAAAAAAAAAAAAAAAAAAAAAAAAAAAAAAAAAATCGCTTTTTTTTTTTTTTTTTTTTGAAAATCGTATTTTATTAAAGAAAATCGTACTGTCGTATTTGCTTCTAAAAATCGTACTAAATACGACTAAATCGTACTGGTTGGCAGGTCTGGATGATGATGATAGTTGCGATGATTATGATGATCATTTCTTTTACCAGACTACTAATAAAGCAAATCACATGGTTGTAGATAAGCAAACATTAAACCCATCAGTACATGCCAGTTACAACATCACTAACCTTCCATTGGACCAGACACTTTCATCTCAAGATAACTATTTTCAAGGGAATACACTACTGGAATTTTGCATGTTGTCGTTGTTGTTTTAGATTTTATTGGCGTGTATCATTCATTTATGAATATTTACGCCAGTTTAATTTTTTTAATTAGTTTCTATAAAGCACTGCAGAAAATTAAATAAACAACAGAGCATCATCAATGGAAAACAATACAGAGCAATTAGACCAATACAAAATTACAATGAGGGGACAACAAAAAGATCAAATAGCCTTATAGTACGTTGACCCCCAATATCAACAATACACACTCGTACATTATTATAACAAACAAAGAGGGCACCAAATCACTTACTTTCCCGACTGTGGTCCTTTCATATGATCTGTGTATATGTAGATATCTGGTAGAAACTGATTGAGGATGCTCCGAGCTGAATCGACTATTCGGTTTGGTGTGGCGGGAGAAACTCTCATGGCATATCTAAATCCAACTTGGGTCAAAGAAATGTCCGAGATATCTTGATAACAATTAGCAATGGACGTAGTAGACTTGGCTCGTTGGTAAAGGATGAAATGTATTTCATACCGGTACTTCATTTGAATTGTGTTTAAAGAATGTCTCATTGTATGACAATAGAAATTAAAATGATCCCATAACTCTTACTATGGAGATATGAAAGTCTCTTTTGTCTTTCTGTCTCTCTCTCTCTCTCTCTCTCTCTCTCTCTGTCTGTCTGTCTCTCTCTGTCTCTTTCTTTCTCTCTTGCTAACATGACTATACTGTGATTGACACTGAAAATCTGTCATCTAACTGTGAAAACTATATTCAATCTATATCATATAGTCTATCTATCTCTCCCCATCTGCCTTTCTAAAGAAATTCCTGTCCCTCCCCTCCCCTCCTTTCTCTCCCCCCTAAAGATACTACCTTAATGGATATTGAGAACAAAATCTCTGTCTGTCTACATCTCACTCTCTATTTGTATGCCTCAGTCTCTCTCTCTCTCTCTCTCTTGCTCTTTCTCCCTCTCTCTCTCTCTCTCTTCCTCTCTTAAATTTTAAGAATATTTTGATCGCTGTGAAAGGATACGTTCTCTCTCTCTCACTCTCTATCTCTCCCTCTCTCTCTCTTTCTCTTTCTCTCTCACGTTTAAAGAATATTTTGATCGCTGTGAAAGGATACGCTACGCCTCTTATCCTCTTGATCTTGCCCGGCTTCGTGAGCTGCAGAGGTCGAAGGTTACGTATGATAGGACACCTGAACAGTATCTCTCCCCCACCATTAGGGGGTGCCCCTCGTCTGTTCACCTGCAAGATTAAAATAGAATTCTACATGGTATTGTTTCCTTAAGATATGTTTGAAATGGGTCAAAATGTGAGAAGGTACAAACAAATGTAATATCAGAATGGGGGGGGGGGGGGGGGGGGGGGAGGGTGTAACCAATATTTTTGTCAATTTACTGTAACTCTGTCAAATCACATTTTTAAAAACAAAGCAAATATTTTGAATTTCATTCATTCATGTACTGTATCCACCCTCAGCAAAATCAATAAATCATCATCAAGAGAATAAATTGTTGATATATATAAAGTAAACTGTTTCCACGCTACAATGCTATCTAGTACCACTAAGGCATGTATGTATAGGTACTTACACATTTTAATTTCACAGACTTATCTCTACCTACCTTTAATTCTAATCCTTCATCAATTCCAAATTTCTTGAGAACAGCGAAAGTCACTGCCTTGATCACATCAACCTGAAATAAGGAACAAAAGGCAAATGAGATCAAGGATCACAGACCATCTCACTTTTCAGTCTGAATGTGCACTTCGCTCCTTATATATTAAGGTCTACATCATTTGATTACCTGAGAACTAACAAAGGTTTAAAAATGACGGTAAAGGGTATGTGAAGAATAAGCTTTTATTTAAGCATAGATCACTAAATCTTAAATAAATTGAAGCTGAAATAGCAGATGCAGAATATGCTTGTGGTACAAAATGAATAGTCTCATTTACTTACATACATGTATTTTCTCTACAGAATCAGAAAATTATGTTAGAATTGATTAGATCTAGATACACATTCCTTTCTAGCATTGGTTCTAGCATATCAAACTAGTAACTGCTATATATGCATCGTATCGGGCCTAAACCTGGGCCCTGTTTCACAAAGCCTTTTTTCAATGACAAATAACAAAAATCAGTGACAAATCTGCTGATAACCAATCAGAAGCAAGGATTTCAGTAGCTTATAACAAAAAATGTCATTTGTCAGCGATGACAAGTTTTGTGAAACGCCCCCCTGGTCCTGCCACAAGCACTAAATAACCCACAATAAATAAGTTTGAAACAATTCTACTCACCGATGGATCTAGTTGGTCATTGGTCACTCCTCTTAAGACCGCCTTGACCGGTTTCTTACCGAACGGAGCAAGACATACGAGGGCTTCCATGTAGTACCCTATGGCTCTCTGGACATGACAGTCATGATCAAAGGTACCACCCATCAACAGACCAGGCTGGTAGCGCACTTGGGTTCCTGCAATCAGACAACATATTCCACATGACAATTTAGGATGAGAACATTTACCATTTTTGTTAGTAGGTCAGAGTTTAACCAGGGGTGATAGTGAGCACTAAAAAAAAACTTATTCACTGAGCTCTTGTGTTATATGAAACAGAAATGAGAAGCATATTACACTTCACGTCATCTTAAAAGAACTCGCTGCAAACAAGGTTTTACTATTTCTTACCAGTCTGGTTGACCTCAATGTATGATCCATTGGTAATCTTGTCCAGGAGACGGATGAAACTTGCTTCAAAGTCTGGCAAAAGAACACAAAGTTATGTATGAAAAGGATAACTCTATACTCATTCATAGGCCCAATTTCCGATCCGCGCGTTGGCGATGCAAAAAACGGATTCCACAAGGATTTTCTTGATGCGTTTTACATTGACTTTGTACAGAGACTTTCACATTATGAGCCATAAATCCTCGGGATGACGGACAACCCATAAAAGTAGACGATGAACTGGGGGTATTTTATTACGCGGAATCTATTTTTAGCATCGCAAGCGCGTAGATCGGGAACCCGAGAGAAAAATATGATTGATCCCCATCTTCAAGAAGCATTTTGTCCACATATACGAGGATATCCTCGTTTATGCGGACGATCCTCATTCTCGGACCAGCGCCCCAACGATTTAAAATAAAATGTCAAAATTGTTTCCAACATCGACCATTCATCAAGTTGAATTGATTGTATCGTACTGCTATTTAGGTGTCATAGATCGTCACTTAAGTGAATTCTGGTAAGATGTGTTCTGTCATGTTTGAGAGTTTTGATAATCATTAAAGGGCGTCTAAAAAAAAATCAATCTCACTGACACTAACTGAGCATGAATGATGAGTGATGTACAAACATGAAAATCAGCGTATGGGAACGTGGTAAATGAGGCCGTGGTTCTCATCACTCGATAGGGTCAAGCGTGATCTTACCTTTTAGTCCTGGATCATCATCCTTATGCCTGATTTTACTGATACAGATAGCCTTTCCACTGAGGGTTGCAAGGACCATGCGTTGACGGAAGAAATTACAACCCTCATACTTCAGAATTCCACTCTCGGTAGTCATCTTCGATTTCACACGTGAGAAGTTTGTGTACTGTAAGGAATTGGCCTGTAGATGGCGCGATTAAACATGATCCAACGTGTACAGTATGCGTACACTTTGAACCAATCAGAGTCACGCAGACTCAAACTTGGGTTGATGATTATTTTTCTATGCATAAAACTTGACTTGCAGTGGCGGATCCAGGGGGGGGGGGGGAGGGCGAAACGGCCATGGCCCCCCTATTGACGGCGCAAAAAAAAAAGAGGAAGGAAAAACGGAGAAGGAAAAGAAGAGGAAATGGAAAGGAGAAGAGAAAGGAAAGGAGAAGAGAAAAGAAAAGAAAAGAAGAGAAGCGAAAGAGAGAGAGAGAAAAAAAAAAGAGATAAAGAAAAGAGAAGCCGGGTGATAGTAACGACGAATAAGGGAAAAACTTGGGGGGGGGGTTATGCGCGTGTGAAATGCGCGTGCAAGGAAGGTGGGGGGGGGGGGGTGACCGACCTTATTGTAATCGTTAGGTTGTGCAAAACTCACTCGGAAGTCAGCTTATTTAAAATGACTATAAGCAGGCATGTTTATGTTAAGCCGTAGTGTCTGAACAGGTTAGTGTAAAAGCACTTCTGAAAAGGTCGCGGCCAGCCGGCCCTTCCAAAGAGTGGCAGAATATTGGGGTCATTCCCGAAGGCTAGGGAGTCGTTACTGAAGAGGGGGCCAGCCATACGTAAATGACAGTGATGGTAACGATGGATAAGGGAATAAGGAGGAGTGGGAAGTGAACTGCAAGCGTATTGGAGATGATCATTCTATCATCAGTGCAATCTCACCAACTGTTCTATATTGATGAGACACTTTTAAATGAAGAAAATGTAATCAAAGTTCTTGGAGTTTATATTAATTGTGATTTAAAATGGTTTACTCAAGTAACAAGTAAAGGAAATGTTAAAGAAATGCAATAGAAAGTTATATATGTTACGTACCTTGAAACGTTTTAATATACCTATTCGTGATCTCGTTAATGTTTATACTGGATACATAAGACCAATTTTAGAGTATTGTGCAACACTTTTTCATTCCATACTAACGCGTGAACAAACAGATAATCTTTGAACGAAGAAAAAAACGGGCATGTAGAATTATTTTGGGACTTAATTATGAAACATATAATCATGCTCTACAATTATTGTGCAATGTGTTAACGTTGGAAGAACGTAGGAATAAACTTTGTTTTGATTTCGCCATTAAATTAGAAAAGCATGATTTGGGTTCGTTATGGCCCCGCCCCCCCCCCCCCCCCCCCCACTCAGGGGTCAAAATGACCCCATACGTGTTACCAAAATGTCCGGTAAAGGGGTACTTTTTGTGCGACAAAGTCCGGCCCGAGAATTGTAAAAAAAAAAAAGGGGGTGTATTAACTTTTCACCCGGAGATTTCTTTAAAAAGGGGGTGTTTTTTCTTTTCTGTCTCATCTCTATTCCGAATTTAGGGGGTACATTGAGCATTTTTCCTGATTTAGGGGGGTCTCCAAGGCAGGAAAAGCCCGCAAAAAGCCCGCGAAAGGGGGGTTCGGAAATATTGGCAGTCCTCAGATAGGGGGTGCTTTCAAAAAGAGGGAACGAGCATATGCGTACCCTAAATAACACTAAGTGGGGGCCGGGGTTATGGCTACCAAGTCAAAGAATTGTTAAATTTAATTTACGAAATGTACAGAAATATTCTCAATTTATTTGTAAAACCAGTCGCTTTAATAATAGCTCTATTCCCTATTTTGTTCGTATCTTAAACGATTATTATTAAAAAAAGTAAGCTTCATGTATTTTTGTATATGCTTATGTTTAATGATGTTGCCTATTATGTGTCTAGTATTTTTACCCTTTTATATGTCATTAATTTTATTTTATGTCAACATGTATAACGCTCAGTGTATTTTAAATATCATGATGTTTTTACCTTGTATAAATGACCTGCAATTCAGCTTCGGCTGCCAGAACGTCATATGAATAAACTCTTATTGAATTGAATTGAATTGAATTGAAAATCTGGGTCGGAATCCAGCATATTATATTTATAATAATAATAATAATAATAATACATTATATTTATAATGCGCTTAATACCAATTTTTCTAAGGCTTATCAAAAAGAGGTTCATGTAAAATCACTCCTGATAAAGCTGCGCCCGGCCCCCTACAAAGAGGAGCAGAATTGTAATCGTGAGATTGAGGGTCATTCCAGAAGGCATGGGAGACATTATTGAATAGAGAGGACCGGTCGCATAAAATCCCGAGCCGCGGATTCTAAGTTAAACGTTGAAAACAGCCCCTGCGCTCTCACTCTCACTCTTTGGTGAGAAATTTGAAAAGGGCACATTATTTTTGATGTCTTTAGAAGCTATATGCCCAACAGTTAAATTAACGGTAGAGGGGCCGCTTCAAAACTCTTATTCTGCCCTTCATTTGGCATCAGCTCGTGCCAACTCGCTTGTGCTTGTATTTGAAAAGATGTTGGTAGTAATCATGGACAGGGGTGGCGATCCTGGGCCCGGTTGGGGGACACGTCCCCTGGAAATTTAGAAATATGGCTAGAAGGAAATATAGCAGAAAGAACGTACATATTGGCTTCGGTGTTTTCTAGAATGTCTAATTTCAGCATTCAAAATGGGAACATCTCGCTTGGTCGCTACGCTCACTCGCCCAATAGCACAAAACTATGATACTCTTGCAACCCCTACCCAGAATTGCCTAGTTTGTTTCAGTAAAAGCAAATACAAACGGTCGCTGAAAGAGATTTGGTTTAAGATCTAATATACGTCTACATGTTAATGCGGATAGCTTTCAGCCGAGCAAAACTGCCTTCTTCATTATAAGACAACTGGAAGGTAATTGAAATAGATGTTTGTATTTATCAAAGATTCCTACATAATATTAACATGCAGATTTTTTGGAGTGAAATTGAACTATGGGAATTAAGGTTTAATAGTTCCTGTATTTTTCTTAATATTTCATAAGTGCTCTCACATGATTGTTTCATAGGTTATAACTATTATTCGAATCTTAAATAATAGTATAGGGCCTCAATCACTATCAGAATAGTATTTGCGCAGTAGCCTCTGATAATATCTGGGCTGAGTATCCTATGAAGCGTTTTTAACTAAGATAATTCATCCTCAACAATGAAAAAGAATCGACGGCTTTGCTTCTTATAATGGTTTGTAAAACAATTAGACTTATATTTGTATTGTATCCATAATAATGGAATACCGAGTAATATGAGCACGTTGTTATTTTGTAAGCGAACGAGAGTGATAAAGCCATTCGTGAATATAAATATGCAAAGATTTTTTTTTTTAAGCGTTTAATATATTTTGACAGTCATGAAACACATATAGTACCACAAAAGTTAAATTGTTCTGGAATTCCAAAGAAATGGAAGTTTTAATTGCATTCATGGTTGTAGCACAAGCTGTTTCTTTATTTACTCCACAAGGATTCAAATAGCCTTGGGCTTTAAGGGTCTCCGATTCCCCACACCTAACCTATTCTATACACTTCACTTGACATGCGTGCAAATTTTCGCGTCGATCAGCCGGCCATAGTAAGACTTCAAATAGCCTGGCCTTTTTAGGGTTAAACCAACAGAACTTTGTTATTCTTGGCTCATTTTCCCTGATTGAGGTATTATGAAAGGGCAGAAAGTGAACTTTTTAGAAATGTGATTTTCTCTTTGAAATTCAGATACCGCCCTAAAAAGGACTTTTTAGTTTCCTCTCTCTAAATTGTTTTTAATCACGCATGCGTGGAATATGTATTATATAAGTTGCATTATAATGAAAGAGGAGGATCTAAGTTTTACAAACATGTGTAATTTATTGATTGTAATTGTGATTAAGTTATGATAAAACATCAATAAGTCTCGGTTTAGTTTTTTCTAGGACGCACTGTATATGCGTTTCTTTCTTGCTCCCTCGACGAGACGACTCCACCCAACAGCACCCCTCTCTATCTAACTCCCAGCCCTCTCTCTCTCTCCTCTCTTTCATCATCTCCGCGTTTCTTTTGTTTTATTTTCTCCTTTTTTTCCCCTTTCCTTTTCTCCTTTTCTTTTCTTCTCTTTCTTTTCTTTCCTTCCTTTCTTTTCCTTTCTTTTCTTTTCCCTTTTCACCTCTCCATTCTCTTTTTCTTTTTTCTCTTACCATTCTTTTCCTTTCCATTCTTTTCCTTTCTTTTCTTTCTTTTTCATTCCTTTTTTCCCTTCCCTTTCATTTTCCCCTCCCCCTTTTCTCATTTTTTCCGACGGCAGCGCAATTTTACCGACAAAATCCTGATAAGTGGGAGGAGGAGTGTCGCAACCACCAACCCCCCCCCCCCCCCCCATTTAGCGACGCCCCTGCATACCTCCTGATTTTGATATTTGGAAACATGATTGAGAATCAAGCTCAGATAATCGATCAAAGCCAGAAACTACCCATTGAAAAGGTATTAACACCAGATAACCGAAACCAGGAAAGACTCAAATTAAAATATGTTAAAGCATATTTGGTACAACCTACGTCTAAGTGTGATACGCACTTGGCCGTAGATATTGATGATAGCGTCAATTTAAGGTGTGTCTATTAATTTTCTTTCACTTTTATTCACTCGGAGAAAGGTTTTCCTTGGATTCATTTCTACGGCATAAAGCTGACTCGGTGAACAAGGCTCTATTTCCTGTGTGTTCCTGTATAGGAGTTGAAACACCATATCAAGGTAAAGATGAATTATAACATTTCTATACCCTACACTTGACATGCGTGCAAATTTTCGCGTAGATCAGCCGGCCATAGTAAGACCTCAAATAGCCTGGCCTTTTTAGGGTTAAACCAACAGAACTTTGTTATTCCTGGCTCATTTTTCCTAATTAAGGTGTCATTATGAAAGGGCAGAAAATGAACTTTCTAGAAATCTGATTTTCTCTTTGAAATTCAGATACCGTCCTAAAAAGGACTTTTTAGTTTCCTCTCTCCAAATTGTTTTTAATCACGCATGCATGGAATATGCATCATATGAGTTGAATCAAAATGAAAGAGGATCTAAGCTTTACAAATATGTGTAATTTATTAATTATAATTGTGATTAAGTTATGATAAAACATCAATAAGTCTCGGTTTTTTTTTTCTGGGACGCACTGTATATGCGTTTCTTTCTTGCTCCCTCGACGAGACGACTCCATCCAACAACATGCACCCCTCTCTATTTAACTCCCACCCCTCTCTCTCTCTCCTCTCTTTCATCATCTCCGTGTTTCTTTTGTTTTATTTTCTCTTTTTTTCCCTTCCTTTTCCCCTTTTCTTTTCTTTTCTATCTTTTCTTTCCTTTCTTTATTTTCCTTTCTTTTTTCCCCTTTTTCCCTCTCCTTTCTCTTTTCCTTTTTTTCTCTTTCTTTCTTCTCTTCTCTTTCCATTCTTTTCCTTTCTTTTCTTTCTTTTCCATTCCTTTTTTCTCTTTTTTCCCTTTCATTTTGCCCTCCCCTTGTTCTCATTTTTCCCGACGGCAGCGCAATTTTACCGACAAAATCCTGATAGGTGGGAGGGGGAGTGACGCACCCAACACCCCCCCCCCCCCCGGCGCGGATCTACGGGGGGGGGTTAGGGGGTTTAAACCCCCCCCCCTGGGCGGCCCCACAAAAAAAAAAAAAAAAAAAAAAGGAGAAAAAAAGAAAGAAAAAAGAACGCACGCTGGAGAGAAACCCTTTCAAGTGCAAATATTGTGAGAAGATATTCAACTCATCTGGTAACTTAACCAAACACAGTCATGATAACTCTGGATATAACTGTGTATTAAACTGTTACTTGATTTAAAAAGACGTTATCATGCACTGCTTTTTATGGTCTCCATTGTGTTAATAGATGCCAGGAAAACATCACTTACGGGGTTCTAATAAACACCCAAAAAAAAATCGGCTCGCCGCTTCGCGGCTCGTGGACGATGCTCCGCATCGTCATTATTTTTGTCAACCCCCCCCCCCTTAGCAAAAAGCTAGATCCGCCCCTGCCCCCCCCCCCTTTAGCGACGCCCCTGCATACCTCCTGATTTTGATCTTTGGAAACATGATTGAGAATCAAGCTCTGATAATCGATCAAAGCCAGAAACTATACCCATTGAAAAGGTATTAGCACCAGATAACCGAAACAAGGAAAGACTCAAATTTAAATGTATTAAAGCATATTTTGTACAACCTACAGCTAAGTGTGATACGCACTTGGCCGTAGATTATAAATGATCGCGACAATTTAAGGTGTGTCTATTAATTTTCTTTCACTTTTATTCACTCGGAGAAAGGTTTTCCTTGGATTCATTTCTAAGGCATAAAGCTGACTCGGTGAACAAGGCTCTATTTACTGTGTGTTCCTGTAGGAGTTGAAACACCATATCAAGGTAAAGATGAATTATAACATTTCTATACCCTACACTTGACATGCGTGCAAATTTTCGCGTAGATCAGCCGGCCATAGTAAGACCTCAAATAGCCTGGCCTTTTTAGGGTTAAACCAACAGAACTTTGTTATTCCTGGCTCATTTTTCTTGATTGAGGTGTCATATGAAAGGGCGAAAATGAACTTTCTAGAAATCTGATTTTCTCTTTGAAATTCAGATACCGTCCTAAAAAAGGACTTTTTAGTTTCCTCTCTCCAAATTGTTTTTAATCACGCATGCGTGGAATATGCATTATATGAATTGCATCAAAATGAAAGAGGAGGATCTAAGCTTTACAAATATGTGTAATTTATTAATTATAATTGTGATTAAGTTATGATAAAACATCAATAAGTCTCGGTTTCTTTTTTTCTGGGACGCACTGTATATGCGTTTCTTTCTTGCTCCCTCGACGAGACGACTCCATCCAACAACACCCCTCTCTATCTAACTCCCACCCCTCTCTCTTTCTCCTCTCTTTCATCATCTCCGTGTTTCTTTTGTTTTATTTTCTCTTTTTTCCCTTCCTTTTTCCCTTTTCTTTTCTTTTCTATCTTTTCTTTCCTTTCTTTATTTTCCTTTCTTTTTTTCCCCTTTTCCCTCTCTTTTCTCTTTTCCTTTTTTTCTCTTTCTTTCTTCTCTTCTCTTTCCATTCTTTTCCTTTCTTTTCTTTCTTTTCCATTCCTTTTTTCTCTTTTTTCCCTTTCATTTTGCCCTCCCCTTGTTCTCATTTTTCCCGACGGCAGCGCAATTTTACCGACAAAATCCTGATAGGTGGGAGGGGGAGTGACGCACCCACCACCCCCCCCCCCCTTTAGCGACGCCCCTGCATACCTCCTGATTTTGATCTCTGGAAACATGATTGAGAATCAAGCTCAGATAATCGATCAAAGCCAGAAACTACCCATTGAAAAGGTATTAGCACCAGATAATCGAAACAAGGAAAGACTCAAATTAAAATATGTTAAAGCATATTTTGTACAACCTACAGCTAAGTGTGATACGCACTTGGCCGTTGATTATAAATGAGTGCGTCAGTTTAAGGTGTGTTTATTAATTTTCTTTCACTTTGATTTACTCGGAGAAAGGTTTTCCTTGGATTCATTTCTACGGCATAAAGCTGACTCGGTGAACAAGGCTCTATTTACTGTGTGTTCCTGTAGGAGTTGAAACACCATATCAAGGTAAAGATGAATTATAATATTTATATATGTTCCGAGGCTACCAGAAATAAAATTGATATTTAAGATATTGATACCTGCTACAGCCTAGTGTAACCCTAGCTTCTTTACATGTAAAAAAGCAAATGTTTTGTAAAATGAAATTTTGTAAACCATTTGGATATCCACTCTTCCTCTTCCTTTTTTCTTCAAATTAAAACGATCAGACCATCTGAAAACTTCATATCACTCTCATTGCCTAAACTAGCAGAGATTGGGAGTGTGAACTTGGAGAGTTATTATTCAGAGTCAGAAAGTCGGGTTTCAATATCAAACTTGGCATAGAGTGGTTTCCTTATATACCTCGGTCATATAACGATGTTTATTATGATGATATTCGTACAGTAACATTTTAAACAAATTGTTCCAAACTTTCCTTCACGAGCTCTGCTTTTGGGCTTCTAATTCCCTCTTTTGCAATGGTTGCATCACTGATTTTTAAAATCAAATTTTCCATAATTTGTCAGAAATAAGTAAATATGTTTTCAGAATCTATCCATTTTTATGACTGGACAAACACATTTTGTTCATAAATACCTCACCGAATAAATGTATATTCAGATTGAAACTAATCTTGAAAAAAAATAAGCCCCAAAATACAAAGATAATTAACTAAACATTGAATTCATCACAGAGACAATTATTAGGTGATTTGCCTTTTTGATAGGGACATAACAAAAAAATTAAATAGGAGATTTGAGTCTTTTAAAAAGGCCTATACCCTCTTTTCATATATTATACGAACAAGCTCAAATGGATATTTGCACTCTTCACCTGACACTTTTAGTTTCAGTTTTATACAAAGATAAAGCTAATCATATCAATCTGCATGAGCTATAGATCTTCTCTAATAAAAATAAAAAAGCCTAATCTAACCTCTAAGTTTATAAATAGCTAAGTGTGATACGCACTTGGCCGTTGATTATAAATGAGTGCGTCAGTTTAAGGTGTGTTTATTAATTTTCTTTCACTTTGATTTACTCGGAGAAAGGTTTTCCTTGGATTCATTTCTACGGCATAAAGCTGACTCGGTGAACAAGGCTCTATTTACTGTGTGTTCCTGTAGGAGTTGAAACACCATATCAAGGTAAAGATGAATTATAATATTTATATATGTTCCGAGGCTACCAGAAATAAAATTGATATTTAAGATATTGATACCTGCTACAGCCTAGTGTAACCCTAGCTTCTTTACATGTAAAAAAGCAAATGTTTTGTAAAATGAAATTTTGTAAACCATTTGGATATCCACTCTTCCTCTTCCTTTTTTCTTCAAATTAAAACGATCAGACCATCTGAAAACTTCATATCACTCTCATTGCCTAAACTAGCAGAGATTGGGAGTGTGAACTTGGAGAGTTATTATTCAGAGTCAGAAAGTCGGGTTTCAATATCAAACTTGGCATAGAGTGGTTTCCTTATATACCTCGGTCATATAACGATGTTTATTATGATGATATTCGTACAGTAACATTTTAAACAAATTGTTCCAAACTTTCCTTCACGAGCTCTGCTTTTGGGCTTCTAATTCCCTCTTTTGCAATGGTTGCATCACTGATTTTTAAAATCAAATTTTCCATAATTTGTCAGAAATAAGTAAATATGTTTTCAGAATCTATCCATTTTTATGACTGGACAAACACATTTTGTTCATAAATACCTCACCGAATAAATGTATATTCAGATTGAAACTAATCTTGAAAAAAAATAAGCCCCAAAATACAAAGATAATTAACTAAACATTGAATTCATCACAGAGACAATTATTAGGTGATTTGCCTTTTTGATAGGGACATAACAAAAAAATTAAATAGGAGATTTGAGTCTTTTAAAAAGGCCTATACCCTCTTTTCATATATTATACGAACAAGCTCAAATGGATATTTGCACTCTTCACCTGACACTTTTAGTTTCAGTTTTATACAAAGATAAAGCTAATCATATCAATCTGCATGAGCTATAGATCTTCTCTAATAAAAATAAAAAAGCCTAATCTAACCTCTAAGTTTATAAATAGCTTTAAAAAATGTCTAAAATTCAATGACACACAATTTTAATCAATTCCAACTAACTTTTCCCGGCTTCAACAATAACACGTTACTCACATAATAACATATCATAGGTAATAAATGGTTTAATTGCAGTTCCAACAAATTCAATTAATAGTAAAGTATCTCATCTTTCAAAACATGTGTTGTAATTCTGGTAAATAAATGATGCACTCATTTATCTTTTCATCTGAAGGTTTAGCATAGAATATATCCTGATATGTATAATCCTTACGTTCAATAACCAAGCAATTCCAAATTACTTGTGCATCCGCAAAACATAATAAATCAAGATAAAACTACATATAATATATTGGACTATAACAGTTTTATGTTCTCCCCAAAACACACAAGGACAATTAAATACATGTAATGATTGTTTGAATCATCTGAAAATAGAAGAAACATTTAAGAAACTAATATAAATAACTGTGCAATATTAGTGACAGGAAGAATAGTGAAATAATTAATCCCTTGCTCTAAAAAATCCCTTTAAACTCCAAAATGACTTCCTAGCTGGAGTACGCCCGCAAAAGAAAAGTACCATTTCCCTGTTGAAATAAAATGCTCTCCGTGCTATTGTTCCACTGCATATTATAAGCTAAAGAGAAACTTGTTTCTGCCATGATTATCTGCTAAATAAAACATCTTGCTAAAACTTGTGAACTGCTGGGTTGGTCTAAACATGGACCTACAGTGACTACGAAGTAGTACGTGCATCGACTAAACCTCAATTATTCTACAAATCAGACTACTCAAGTCGCTTTCTCCAAAATGTAAACGTATTTGGGTGTATGCATGCAGGACTGTCGCTAAAGGGGGGTGTTGGGGGGGGGGGGTGCGACACCCCCACCTGTCAGGATATTGTAGGTGAAATTGCGTTGCTGTCGGGAAAAATGAGAAAAGGGGGAGGGGAAAATGAGAAGGCAATGGAAAAAAAAGGAAAAGAAAGGAAAGAGAAGAGAAAAAAAGAAAGAGAAAAAAGAAAAAGAGGAAGGAGAGGAAAGAAAGGAAAAGAAAGAAAAGAAAGAAACGGAAAAAGAAGAAAAAAGAGCAAAAAGAAACAAAAGAAACGGGGGGATGAAAGAGAGGAGAGAGGGGGGGTTAGAGCCTGAGAGAAGAGGGGTGGGAGTAAGAGAGAGGCGAGGATGTTGGGTGGAGTCGCCACGTCGAGGGAGCAAGAAAGACACGCATAGATAATTTTGTTGCTGTGTCGGGTCCGCTGTGTCGGTATTCTTGCTCGATCCTCGTGTACTATGTATATATCAATGCAGCAGTTTGAAGTAGGTGAGATGTATTATGTCGATCGGCCGGCAAATCTTTTTTCCCTATGAACTGTGACTTTTTATCGGACAAAATAACATTTTTGAAAATTGCCGTAGCAAAAAGCAGATTTGACAAAAGACTTAACTCCGTTTCGTTGACAATCAGCCATGCATGAAGACTCTCGTCTACGGCTGATTGTCAACGAAACGGAGTTAAGTCTTTTGTTAATTTCGTTTATTGATACGGCAGGCAGCCAGTGAAAACGAATTCGTTTAATAAAATTATGGAAATGCAAGCACTACTTTAAACAAACAGAACTTTGTCATTCCTAGCTCATTTTTCCTGATTGAGGTGTCATATGAAAGGGCAGAAACTCAACTTTCTAGAAATGTGAATTTTTCTTCGAAATTCAGATACCGCCCGCCAAATGTCTTTTTTGGTTTCCTTCCTTCAAATTGCTTTTAATCACTCATGCGTGAAATATGCATCATCTGAGTAGCATCACATGAAAGATGAGACTCTAAGCTTTCCAAATATGTATCATTCATTAATTATAGTTATGATTAAGTTATGATAGAACATCGATACTTCTCGGTTTCGTTTTTTCTGGGACGCACTGTATATAATTTTGTTTTTGATTCTGACGAAATCAATAGGACTGGTGCTCTGCTACGCCACGCGTCAGATCACCTAAAAATACATATTTATTAGCATAATGCAATTGCAAGCCCCCTAGGACCTTCTATTAGGAAGTCAGGTATATGAACCGTTATACAATGTACCACATTACTTTCATTAACAACACAGTGGCGTTTATATATACGTTTCTTTTTCTAGTTGTTCATGTAAGTAAACCTATTTTATACCATTTCTTTTATTAGGCGGAGGATAAACTCGGATAATTCTGGTCAGGTGTTTACATGAAACGTCAACATGACGAGGATGTCAGGTCTTTACTCCATCTTGTTCGTCATAATTACTCTTACATCTATCCACCGAAGGGCGACCATTGAGGCAGCATCATGTCAGCAAGACTTCAGTCTGAAGAAAGCCTTCTGTTCTGATAAGGGCTTCAGGTCTGTTCCTACAGATCTCCTACCCGATCTCAGAGAACTCTACCTACAAGACAACCTTCTAACCACGCTTACAAATGAGACATTTGCGAGATATCCCAGCCTTCGTGTGCTCTCACTAGGTAATAATAACATATCTCGCATCGAGGACGGTGCATTCAACCCCTTAACGAACCTGGTTCGCATATCGATTGGAGATAACCTGTATTTACCTATTCTTAAGAAGTCAATGTTTAGTTCTCAGAGTTTGGCGGATTTTAATGCAGCATCTTCTAATTTGAAGACATTTGCAGGTGACATTGTTGCATGCTTAGACCAAGAGACAGTCTTGAAACTTACCGGAAATAAGCTGCGAAATATAAACTGGACCAGTTCAAATATTCTCAGCGATGTTTACCTAGATTCAAACAGATTTCGACAAATTTCAAAAGAGTCGTTTATTTTTAACAACCATATAAATACGCTCATTTTGTCTACAAATCCAATAGAATTCATTGAAGCCAGCGTTATCTCTTCGCTCCATGTCAAGCAAATTGAATTAGGAAATACGCGCATAGCAGTTTCTCAACTATCGAATTTCTTTCATGGTATCAGATTATCAATGTTCATTAAAGGGTTTGATTGTATAGGCACCAAACTCCACACCATCCAAAATGGATTCTTTGCCCCTCTCAAAGGAAAGAATCTAGACAAAGTTAACATTCAATTGAATAGCATTGATATGCTTGAAGAAAATGGTTTTGATGGTTTAGCAGGCGTATCTCAGCTTCAGCTAGGATGGAACAATCTGAAAGAGATAGAACCAAGTGTCTTTAACGGAATGACGGCTATTCGTACTCTTTCATTGAATAGAAACATAATCCAAACTCTCAATAATAAATCTACCCCGTGGAATATCTCACTCATACATCTAAACTTGGCACACAATGAACTAACAACAATCGACGGCTCGGCATTCCATGGTCTGAAAACTCTTAAGACATTAGACTTGAGTTGCAATTACAAACTCCAAGTAATTGAAAAAAACACGTTTGCCGATTTCAAAGTTTTGAGTGAGTTAGATCTGTCTGAGACACATATTTTAAAGCTACCTTTGCATCACCTTCCTCTCCTGGCTACCTTAATCTTAGAGTCTTCATATTGCCCTACAAGTTTGATTCGACCTGGTAACCTTGGCGCTGAAGCGCCCTCTTTAACAACACTCAATCTTATCCAAAATGGGCTTGGGCTTGAAGAGGTATGGGATTCATCCGACAACAAATCTTCTTTCTTTGGTTTGCAAAACTTATCGCGACTTGACCTTTCAAGTAATCCATTGATTTCCATCCCATTGGGCATCTTCCAGAATTTATCGAATTTACACATTTTACGTTTGGATGAATGCTCGTTTTTAGTATTAGAAAAAGGTATATTTATAGATTTAAAAAGCCTTGTCTTATTGAGTTTGGAAAAAAATCATCTAAAAGTTATTTCCACTGGGTCGTTCGATAAATTATATGATTTGCAATATCTTTTTTTGTTAGGAAATCAGTTGACATACCTTGACTCTAATTTGTTTAAGTACTTATCAAGTCTTGTGCATCTTGATGTTTCGGAAAATCGTATATCTGGCTTGAACCGTAGCACGTTTGAACCCCTAGCGCGTCTAACGAAACTTGACCTATTTCTCAACCCCCTAGTCTGTAATTGTGATCTTAAATGGTTACCTGGTTGGTTGAAAGGGACAGTAGAGCTCATTGATTCGATGGATACGACATGCCTCGATAATACAGTGACTTTGGAGCCTTTTAGGGGCAAACAATTAGTCACTTTTGATCCTAGAGATGAATGTGGTCCGAACATTATCCTCTACTCTTGTCTGGCCATGTTAGGTATGGTACTGATCTTTGCTCTAGGTTTGATCTACTACCAGCGATGGTGGGTCAGATATCAACTGTTCCTTCTTAAGCTCTGCTTCATTGGGTACGAAGAGATACACGACGATGTCGACAGAGGAGAATTCAAGTACGATATCGCCATCATGCTCGACGAAGCCGACGATATGTGGGTCAACCAACACTTGCGACAAGCCCTGTTGGAGCGAGTTCCAGACTTCAATCGAATCGTTTGTGGTGATGAAGAGCTCATGCTTGGTATGTACTACCTCGACGCCGTCCACTACGCTACAGAACAAAGCTTCAAGACTATTTTCGTGATCAGTCATGCTGCCTTGCAGGACCAGTGGTTCATGATGAAGTTCAGAACCGCTCTCGATCACGTCAATGACAGCGGTACAGAGAAGATGATTCTCGTGTTTGTGGAGGACGTTGTGGATGACGAACTCCCTTTCCTAATCAGATTGTTTCTTAGTGATCATCGACCGTATCTGGTTTGGCCAGACGATGAAAGAGGACGAGACTACTTTTGGGAGGAGTTGATCCGGGATCTCACGGTCAACGTCAGGTGCAATCACCTGATACCTCCTAACTGATAGATGTCAGTAGTCAGCAACAACACTTCTCTTTTGAAAGATTGAGAATAATGTTCTACTTGTTTCGATGTGACTCTCTTTCTCGATTATTTGGTATTTCGACCATCACAGGCTCTTAACTGTACTCTTTAATTTGTCCAAATACACGTTGAAAGGGTAGATTAAAATAACGTAAACGAGAATTGGTAACAACTATGGAATATGTAGACGAAGTTCCTTTGAAATAATTATTGTAGTTGTGATGACAGGTATAACGTAGGGTGAGTCAGTCCTATTTTTTTTCTCTTTGTCCTATTTTTTCTTTTATAAACATTAACGGGATTTTTCTTACATAATTTTGATCATGATTCTTCTTCAAAAAGTTCTTCATAAGATTTTTTATAATTTGTGGACCAAATTCATGACTATGCAGAAATATTGAATAGTAAATTTATATCAAAATATTAATGCAGAACGTCCTTTCGGTGAAAACTCCTAAATTTCTTGCTACAGTGACCAAACATTAATGGTCAAATATACTAGTATAATCTCGTTGTCATTCCCAACGTAGGGTGAGTAGGGTATAACGTAGGGTGAGTCAGTCCTATTTTTTTTCTCTTTGTCCTATTTTTTCTTTTATAAACATTAACGGGATTTTTCTTACATAATTTTGATCATGATTCTTCTTCAAAAAGTTCTTCATAAGATTTTTTATAATTTGTGGACCAAATTCATGACTATGCAGAAATATTGAATAGTAAATTTATATCAAATGCAGAACGTTCTTTCGGTGAAAACTCCTAAATTTCTTGCTACAGTGACCAAACATTAATGGTCAAATATACTAGTATAATCTCGTTGTCATTCCCAAAAAAGAAAACCCGTAATTTTAAAGACCCCTTCATGAAGCTCATTTCTATTCATGTGGTCACTTGTACGGTTTCCATCGACCTGCCACTTGAAGCAAGTATACTTAAGAAATATAGAGAAAAATGGCATTTAAAATTAATCCTTCTCCCTTGACGTGACATAGGTTGATTCAAATAAAGTCACGCCTGTGAAAGTATAGATAACGAGCCTAAAGTAACAGAAGGATCGCTCGTTATACTGTGCATTAAGTAGAGGTGTTGTGGTCTAGTGGATTAGTCACCCGACTGCAAATCACAAGGTACGGGATTCAAGTCACGCCGCAGCACTAATGTCCTTTAATCTACGTTTGTCACTCTCTGTTAAAATGGGTGTACCGGTGTATGCGAAAGTTAATGTGGTTGGATGGGTAAGTGTGCGCTTGTAAAATGGCGACTGGCCGGAATGCTCCCCCCCCCCCAAGGAGTGGAGAATGTGCATACATTGTGGGCGGGTAAGCCTGAATCGTATAGGCTTATAGGCAGATAGTTCTATCGATGTTTTTGGCGCTATATATAAAAGCGGTATATTATTATTATTAAGAATTTGTTAATTTAAGTACGACATTTTCTTCTGCTTCAAGTTTATGCATAACTAATATCGCGTATGGTACATGCTCAAAACTATCAAATGTCAATCTGCACGCTGTAGATTTGCTTTAACTTCACTATCTTTTCTTATTGAGTATTATATCCTGCATCAAAAATTTGTTGGCTTTTGATTGGTTGAGAGCTCGTCACATGACTAGAAATATTTAATTATTTTTAGAAAGTACTATATAAGAGTACTATTGGGAGTACTATTTGGGAGTTGAAAAAAAATGTGATTTTTTTTTATTTATTTTTTTTTAATTGAATTTTGTTTCTTTTTTCAAATCTTAATTTAATGAAAACAAAATATTTTTAATCTTTTTAGATACAAATTGACATTTTTGTTTGTTCTAAATTTTTTTTTCTTTCCAAAAATGTTTTTTTTTTTCCTTTTTTTTTTTTTTCTTCTCCATAAAATAATCTTTTGATGCAGGATATAAAACAAAATATACCATGCCTTCTATTCGAGGTACTGGTTAGAACTATGGGCCTCGGTGACTCCAAAAGTACCATTTGCTTCGGGGCTGCGCCCCTCAGCAAATAGTTCTATTGGAGTCACTTCTTGCGCATAGTTTTAACCAGAACCTCTCAAGACAGTATATATTTGTATAATAATACTTACCAATGTGACTGTTAAGATCGGAATGACAATTAGCTTGATTAAGGAGGTTGTTTAGAAATTCGATTTGATACTCCTTTGCTGACTGTCAATTGTCATTAAATGTTTATTGTGAATGCCCGATTTCTGGTGATATTAATGTGCAGGGGCAGCGATCCCGGGAGGGGGGGGGGGGGGCGAGGGGACACGTCCCCCTCATTTTTGTTTAGGGAGGGGTCGTCCCCCCCGAAAGTGCCCCCAAAATGTAAAGCAAATACTGACTAAAGACTGCAACACACTTTTTGGCTCTGTGGGCCTTAAGAGTGCAGCGTTTAGAAAAATAAAAATGCAAAAATCCTCTCGCTCGGTCGCTACTCTCCCTCGCATAATATCCTTCAAAATATACAAGTAAACAGGCGCGTACGCAGGATTTTTTTCGAGGGGGGGGTAAAATTTGACTCAACCAGCTGCTGAATAAGCGGGGGGGTAAGGTCAACTTTTTGGGATCACCCATTACCATTTTTTATTTTTTTGTATATAATTTTTTTTAATTAAAAAAAAAAAGGGGGGGAGGGGTTTCCAAAAAAAAAAAACATAAAAAAGTTCAAGGGGGGGTTCAACCCCCCCCCCCTGCGTACGCGCCTGCAAGTAAATATTGTAGAAAATCTGTATTCTGTTGGTATCACGTAAGCACAGTTTACACTGTATATGTACAAGGTTAAGAGTTATAGAACTTATAGATCAGTGCTAAAAAAATGAATATTCAGCTTGCTCTTTAGAGGAGTTCTTTCCTACCTGGTTATAAAAATGTTGTCGCCTAAATGGTGTACATCTTTATAAAAACATTTAGTCAAGGTGCTTGTCAATGTATCTACAAAATATTTACAACCCTTCGGACTGCACACTAATTGCCGGCAAAGTAAAAGTGAAGTGTGAAAAAAAGTATTTTGCTTGTTTTCATACTTTAGCTTTGCTAAGGAATGTAATTTCGTAATACTACAAACATTCAAAGACCTGAGAGGGGGTAGTCACTTCCATCACGTTCGCCCCTCTCGTTCACTATGCTCCATCGTCCCTCGCATTTCGTCCCCTCCGGTCATGAAAAGAAATCGCCGCCCGTGTAATAATTTGTATATAGTAACTGTTTGTTGTCTATTTTTTTCAACGCATATAATATATTAAAATAACACGATCTCTACTATTTTAGTAAAAATCAACTCAAGTGTAATTTCAGTACCCTATCGTACATCCAAAAGAAATCATGTTCGTTTTACGTAAAACGTCATTGACATGTTCGCAGATATCAATTCGTGACGCACAATGGCATTGAAATTGCGTTAGGTTCATTTCTCGAAAGAAGTTACAATCGTTTTCAATGTAAATATTTGTTATGTATATAATAATGAACAGGCTCGTCTGGATAAACATAAGCAACATTGAAATGAAATGATATACATGTATGTAGACAATTTACAGAAGTGAATACCATTTTATCACTGAAACGAGTAAGTGTGTGCTATATTCAATATTTTAATCCCGGTACATCGTGTGAAATTTATTGATAAACAAATTGTGCAACATTCAAGTACAGTCGCATTAAGTTAAGTCTCGCTACTATTCGGGCATTCAAAGAATTTATTCCAATACCTGTACCCATTTATCTATGCTGGGACAAAATGTGGAGTTGAAACCGAAGGCAGGGATTTGATGCCCGTACTTGTGCTGTAATTATTGATCTACAGTTTGATGTCTGGAAAACGACTATTACAAATAAACCATGCTAACGAAGCTATGTCAAATACTCGAAGGAAATGATTCATTACATTATTGTATAAGAAAGGAGACCGTTTAATTAAGCCTGAAAAATTGGAGTCCTATAGCACTCCTGAACTGTAATTACAAAATCATAGCAGCTGTTTTAGCACGTAGGTTAAAAAATGTATAAAGAAATTAGAATAAACCAAACTGGGTATATTAAATGTCGTCTAGCGGCTCACAATGTTCGTTTAACAAAAGACATTATTGTATATACTTATTTTGAAGAAAAATGTAGCTAGAGCAATTATGATGTTAGATTTCACTAAAGCATTCGATGCTATTGATATGCTTTTTGTAAATAACTATTTATAAAAAACGAACTTTGGTCCGTCGTTTCGAAAGTGGGTCGAGGTTCTTAACACGAACATTTCGGCCCGAATTCACAAAGAAGGTTTGTAAACAAACCTAGAGTTATGTGCGTCATTATGACGCGTTTCAAACCAAGGTTTGTCTGAACCTTGGTCTGAAACGCATCGAATTATATAATTATGACGCACATAAACCTAGGTTTGTCTACAAACCTCCTTTGTGAATTCGGGCCTACAAGTTCAGTCATTGTAAATGGAGGGATATCAGAAACGTTCCTAGTCAAGAGAGGAATGCGTAAAGGATGCCCCCTTTCAGCATTATTGTTCATTTTGGCAGCTGAATTCATGGCTAAAAGAGTTAGTAAAAAATACTATAATTCAGAAATTCGATTTTAAAGGGTGCCACTCTAAACTTAAATTTTTACAATATGCTGAGGACACCTTATTTTTGTTTTTAAATAAAAATGTTCTAAAGAATATAATAGATGAATTAGACTTATTTGGAAAAGTTGCAGGCCCGAAATTAAATAAAGATAAAACTGTTCTCTTCTGGATTGGAGATGACAAGAGAAGGTGGTCTCTCTTCGACCTTGATCTAAGTTGGTCAACAAAACATGTACAGAACTTAAGATATTTTATAACTGCATAAACTATGCTACAAAATTGAGTTGGGAAGATAAATTGACCAAACTACAGAAACTCCTGGATAACTGGAGGAGCAGAATCCTCACAATATTTGGAAGAATCACTGTTGTTAAATTCCCTTGCTTTAAGTCTAATAGTTCACTTGATGATAGTAGACAAGATTCCACCAAAGTCTCTACATAAATTGAATAAATTAGTATTCAACTTTATTTGGAAATCCAAAATCGACAAGGTAAAAAGGTCCGTCCTTACTCAAGATTATAGCCAAGGGGGATTATATATACTGAGTTTTCGTTTAAGATGACTTGGTAGATTATTGGATGACAGTATAGGTCCATGGAAAGATGTCTAATTATTGGTTCGATTTGCTCGGTGGCGTAAATCATCTGTTAAACTGTAACTATACCATAAATCATTCGATGTCCAGAATTTTTCTTTTCTTTTTGAGACCGCCATCCTATAGTCAAGCTTCGCTTATAATTGCGGTCTCCTGCACTTTTTCAACTGATAGTTTGGATATTACTTTAAATTTATAATAATATGTTATAGAAATATTAAGTTTCGTTATTATATGTACATAATTATGTTAACAAAAATTATATTTTGTATTATACCTTACGTTTATATGTTCTTTGTTATTTTGTTATTATATTTGGAAAAATGCAGAAATAAAATCAAAATCAAAAAATCACAAATTCCTGATTTCTACCTAAAAAAATATTACAAGCCTGGAACTATGTGAAAGGTTATACTTGTAAAAATTATTCTGTACAAGTTGTGGAATAATTTATCTAAAGGACCTCTTTGAAGAAAGACATTTGTTGTCTACTCTCTCTAAAAAAAAGGGGTGAATTTTCACTCTATTTTCACTTTCTTGTGAGTGACGTCCGTGATCACTTGTTTAGGAGTGAAAATCGATTGATTTTAGAGTGCTCTCTAAGAAGAAAAGAGTGAATGTTCACTCTATTTTCACTACATTTTCACTCTCAAGAGGAGTGACGTCCGTGATCACTCGATTTTTTTAGAGAGATATAGTAAACACCTGTCAGTCCACCTTGAAACAAGAAAAAGCAAATTAAATTTGATATTCGATTATACTAAATTGAAGAAAGCTATTTTAAAGATATGGTTCAGTGATCTTACTAATGAAGAAACTGAACCAGTATATTATACTCACTGTCTTGAAATTCCTTATTTTAAATTTGGAAGAGTGTCTTTACTTATCATTGACGTAAGCAGCAAACGTTTCTACAATCTGATATCTTTTAAACATACATTCACCAACAGATGCTGTCTTTGTGGGAAAATATACTACAAAGAAATACTAACTGGTCTCCGGTGTTCAAAAGGAATTTAACGTATACAAGAGTTCAATTTTAAATTGCTGTACAATATACTACCTGTTAGAAACAATCTTTACAAATTTGGGATTAGCAGACGACAGATACTGTCCCCAGTGCCATGTCACAGAGGACATAGTGCATGTGTTTATCGAATGTGAACAGAATAAGAATTTCTTTGATTATATCAAACTTGTTGTTAAGTATACTTTTAATATTGATTTTTTTTTTCTTCATGGATATCTCTTGTTTACTTAAGATTAATATTGACAGAGAGATAGACGATGTAACAACGATCGCATTCTGGTGTATATACAAAATGTTAGTCGTCCGGAATAAGTATGGATTTAATGAAATGTGATTTCTATTGATAACATTGTACGTCAATTATATTTGTTCTCACAACATCATTTAGATATTTGAAAGTAAATAAACACCTCATTAGAGGCACACACACACAACAAAAATATCCAACGTTTTCTGTGCGAGTTTTCGGGCTCAGGTATGGTTGTTATCAAGGTAATAAGAATAATCAAAAGTTCAAGGTAATAATATTAAGGTACTTAGAGTAATGATTTGATAAATGCCTCTATTATAATCTCATAGGTGCCCCATTTCTTTCGACAAGTGCCCATTTTCCTTTGTAAAAAGTGCCCCTTTCCATTAAAAAAAACACCTAATCATCTCAGGTGAGTGCCCCTTTTCAGGTACAAGAAATGCCCCTTACCACCTCTGATATAAGAGACCCCTTAAATGTCTCTTTTCTAAATATTTTGACAGTTTTATATCCCTCTTTTCAGTTCCGGCGAGGGCACTCATTAAAATTTGAGAAGTGCCCCCTTTAACTTTGTAATAAGTGCCCCTTTTCATTTCTGCTAAGTGTCCCTTTTATTTTGACACGTGCCCCTATCCCTTTTCGTTTGTAATAAGTGCCCCCTTTCCGTTTTTATTGGTGCCTATTGTCATCTCTCAGTGCATGGTGAATGCCCCTTATCAGGTGCGAGTAGAGCCCAATTTTCACCTGTGATAATTTCGATTTTTACTTTGACTCGTGTTCCTTTTCTTGTCCAATAAGTGTCCTTCTAACTTTGGATATGTGCCCCTTTTCCTTTCGCCATAAAAAAGTTAAAGCGACTAAGAGCAACTTTTTCTTAAATTTCGCCCAAAGCTCGCTCGCTAGCATTTTATGCTAATATAGTTTTGTTTCTTTTTAAAGACGATAAGGATGGTTTTTTCCTTTTTTATAAGATGACGTTTTTTCGCACTGCGACCTCACAAATATTAACAATTTTGCTTGGTCGCGAGTCGCTCGCTCGCACATGCATATTCACACCATCTCAACTAACTGCAAAGTATAAGGCATAAGCTTTATAAAGATACTATATGTCCCTTTTGCAGCCAACCTCAAATTCTGTAGAACTTTGCAGGAATTATGAATATGTCATGTATGTCCTATCTGTGAAATTTAAACGTTAGCAGTGTCCTAATGCAAGGAAACCCTTTTACTTGCTAGACTTCACTGCCACTATTGAGTGACGGACAGGCTTTTTTCTTCTTCTTTGGTAATAACATACATAAAATGAGCTGTAAAGGGTACATGAGCATTTGTCTACATCAATAACCCACTTCTTGTAATGGCCAAAATTAAACTGATTGAATCTTTGCGCAGCATAAAACGTGCAACGTACCATGCGGTACAATGGTCTGAAAATCAAGAATATTACTTATTGGCTCTATAGCTTCTAAGTCGATTCGACAACTAATAGTCGTTATTTTCCAACTTAAAGATATTTTCAAACCCCCTTTTTTTTAAGGGGAGTTCTAAATTAGTATTATTTTTCAAATGCTGTTAGAATTTAAAGTTAGGTATGTAAAAGGCAGCTCCAAAAGGGAAATGACATTCACTCTTTAAAAAATCTGTTTTCGATGTAAAATTGGATGCTGAAAACGATGGCACCGACTGATTTTTTAAAATAAATAAAAAGTAGCCAAAGTGAGCAAATTTTATGTTTCAGAGGCCCACCGTTAAGAGACAAAGAGAGAGACTGAGAAAGATTGTAAAGAGGGAAGGAGAGAGAGAGAGAGAGAGAGAGAGAGAAAGAAAGAGAGAGAGAGAGAGAGAGAGAAAGAGAGAGTATTAACTGGTGAAAGGATTCCACAAATCCAAGTTTTGACAGCATCGAAAAGAGAAATGAGAGGCCTGTTATAAATTTTTGAAAAGAGCCAACTATATGAGAAGGAAGAAGAGAACACAGCATTCTTCCAGAATCTCGGATAAAGGAAATTGAATTTCGATTTCTGGAAAGAGGTTGTGGATATTCAACAATATGGCAGCCACCAGTGTCAACAATATACTGTGAAATGAGCTGAGCCTGAACCCGCGGATAGGAAAGAACTGTGGCTGGAGATCTCAGAAGCAATTCTGTTTTTATATTCTGCCTTTTAAAGAAAGAGACGTAGTGAGTGGTATGATTGTATATTTTTTTACTGTGAAATATTAGGTATTTTATGTTTTATTCACTCGGCCCTCGGCCGAATGATGCACTGCGCTGCCCGTCCTAAGCCAAAGGCAAAGGGACTGTAGTGTAATGGGGGACTCGGGGCCCGCGAGCCAGCCGGACCGGCTGGGTAGCTAGACTGGTAGTGGTAGTGCTCACTCCAGCTCCAGCAAAGCATAGCGTCAATGTTAAATGCGTATTGATCTCTAGCGCTGTATACGTGCTGAGAGGCAGCAACTTTGTACACACATCTACAAAGCAAATGGGAGATTATAAAAATTATTGTTGAAATACTTACTTTTGAATGCGATGCTCCAAAATCATACCGTAAATGACCGTAAGTTCAAGCTGATTCACAGCTCAACATCATGTAGAAAAACTGAAGAAACCACGCTGATTTTCCTCTAAGTAGGGAGGCCAATGCCCCAAATCTAACTTTTTAATTACGAATTTGTTTAAAAATAAAACAAAGATTAAAAGAAAGCATTTACTTTCACTAAGAAAACTCACCCATCTGCCGACTCCAGAAGTTCCATAAAATAGGAGATATCCAGCTTTTTAAGCACTCCCTTCCTTCTACGCTTGGCCGTACGCAAGAGCCTTGAAACAATCAATTTCATGGTCCCCAAAAATTACGTCGAGAATTAGACAGGCCCGAGGGAATGGGCGTGTCATCATGGTCATTGCCCGGACAACAAGTTCAAAACTTCGCGCGAAAGTGCATTCATCATCACCACCGGCTAGCCTTGAATTAGTCGCACACAACCGACACAGTACTACAGGCCGTCCACGTACGGTAATTGCAATGCAAGCCGCAATCGAGCCATGCTAGCCATGCCATAATGAGAGAAAGCTCGAAAACCACTCATTGTAAATTAAGAAAATGATTGAAATAAATAAATAGGCCTACCTTAGTTTTGATATGTATTCCAATTATTTCCTCATGAGTAAAGATCAATCTGACACTGCAAAATCCAACAGTTGCAGCGAACACATATAACGATCGATAAATCCAACAGTTGCAGCGAACACAATACGGAATCAAAACA
>JAVYIG010008591.1:0-87695 GCA_035222895.1 Strongylocentrotus droebachiensis
GGCATCTTTTAGTTACATTTAATTGCCTTACTTTTTAAAGAGCATACAATTTAAATGACAAAATCATCTTTGTTTGATCAATATCGGTTAAGAGACGGCTGAAATATCCATGATAAACCATTTTTAATATTTGTGGGGCCCCACAAATATTCGATAATTTTGAACCAGCCGTTGAAAAAAACGAGATAGCGCCTTATACGTATTATTCCAGGCAATGATAGCTTTTTGTTGGCTTTTTCGTGTTGGATAAAATACGCACAACCAGCCGGCTCGTGTATTGTTATCATCAATTAATTAATTAATTAACGGTCACCGTATTTTTTCGGAAAGTGAAGCTGAATTGGTATGATCGGTTTTAATTTAAATTTTACACACTTTGGGGTCTAAAATCACCTTCATAGCAATTTAATGTTCTGAAAGGGCACTAGAAATGTCATATATAAGAATAAGAGCAATAACCATGCAATTTAGAGGCATTTGCGGTCTTAAACAAGAACTCAACTGTCCCTTTAAATTGAAACTCAAACGGTGAATAAGTCCGAAAAGGCTAAAGTTTCCTTTGCAAAATTTGTCAGTGGAGCCCGACTCAGTTCCTCAATTACAACTACAGTAGAACATGGTCATGAATGAATTTTACAACTATGAGATAGACTGCTCATCTAGTGTTTATAATACAATTGTTTTCATCAGGGGCGCCGATCCCGGGGATGGGGGAGGAAGACACGTCCCCCCTCAATTTTTGTATTCGTCCCCCCACCCCCCCCGGAGAAATTCAAAAAAGTGCAAAAAACAAAAAATGTATAGCAAATACTGACTAAAGACTGCAACACACTTTTAGGCTCTGGAGGGCCCAACAGTGCAGCGTTTAGACTAATAAAATGCAAAAAATCTTCTCGCTCGGTCGCTAGCATTCCTCGCATAATATCCTTTAAAGCATACAAGTAAATATTGTAGAAAAACTGTTTTCCATTGGTATCATGTAAGCACAGTTTACACTGTATGTTTACAAGATTAAGAGTTATAGAAATAGATCAGTGCTACAAAAGTGAATATTCCGCTTGCTCTTTTCAGTAAGGAGTAACTACCAGGCCCTGATCCAACCGGCAGCAGGGGAGGGGGCCAAAGAGGGGTCCCAATTCGTGAGAAAATATTGAGCGGCGAAACAGCTAGCCGGTGAATAAGCGGGGTTGGGGGTTAGGAGGCACTTTTTTTTTTTTTTTTGCAAATTTGTTTTCTGGATTTTTTTAGCCTCGACTCAGCCAGCCGGTGAAATGGGAGGGGGGGGGGGGGGGGTGGGTAGTAAGCACTCATTTTATTCTTCTCGAAAATGTAATAATCGCACCCCCCCCCCCCATAAATAAAGGTAACATTAACGTGTTTTTACCTATTTTTTACCTAAGTGTTGACAGATTTTCTATAGCCTGTTTTATGATTTATTTTCAAGTAAAAACGGTTGTGAAAATTCAAAAGTGGTTGGGAGAATTTACTGTTAATCACTGTTAGAACTGTTGCTAGGTGACACCTTCATAGAAAACCACGAATATCTTTGTGGTTTGAGGATTTTTTCAGGATTTTTTGCCAGTTAGAGGGTTAATACAGTAGAAGGAATATAATAAGTAACATTTCAAACAAAATTCACACAATTTTTTAATCAACCTTCAACAATGTTACCGAGTCACTTTAAACAGAGTGCGATCCCCATCCAGCCAGGCACCATATCATTATGTGTAATGGTTTATTTAGGAAAGTGGACATTTAATACTGGGAACTTCTTAGATAACATCACTCAGTCTGATTTGATTGAAGATATATATCTCATTAAAGATAATATGTCCCTTTTGCAGCCAACATCAAAATTAGAACTTTGCAGGAATTATGAATATGTCATGTATGTCCTATCTGTGAAATTTAAACGTTAGCTGTGTCCAAATATTCAAATTATGCAAGGAAAAATGTTTACTTGCTAGAATTCACTGTCAGACACTATTGAGTGATTGACTGGCTGTTTTTCTTCTTTGGTAGCTGTAAAGGGTACATGAGCATTTGTCTACATCAATTTCCCACTTCTTGTAATGGCCAAAATTAAACTGATTGAATCTTTGCGCAGCATAAAACGTACGACCATTCGGTACAATGGTCTGAAAATTAGACTTTTACTTACTGGCTCTGTAGCTCTTAAGTCGATTCGACAACTAATAGTCGTTATTTTCCCACTTAAAGACATTTTCAACCCCCCCCCCCTTTCTAAATTCTAAATTAGTATTATCTTTCAAATGCCGTTGGAATTTAACCTTTTCATTTTTTGGCCTGTAAATGGGACATAGTACCTTTAATTAAACAGTGAAAAGGCTAACCACTGCCATTAATCCAGGCACCAAATTTGGTAATCTTCTTTTGTGTATCTAAAGACCGAGGTTTCCCAGGTTTATTTAGGAGAATGGAAGATAGATATAAAGTTGTTCGATAACATCACTCAGTTTGATTTGATTGGAGATAATATGTCTCTATCATTGATGGGGAAAGCCATACAACAGGTGGCTGAATGTAAATACTTAGGAATTGTAATTGATAACAAACTGAAGTGGGATAGTAATACCAAGGTAATACAAAGCAAGGGTAACCAGTGTATGTATTTTTTAAGAAAGATGAAAGCATTACAGGTGAAAAGTTAAACAATGTTCCTGATCTACCAATGTGTCATTCAATCAGTCATCTGTTTCTGCTGTCTAGCCTGATTTTACAGCCTTAGTGGGAAAAACAAAGCAAAGTTAAATAGGATAGTGAAACATGCCAGCAGATTAATTTGGGGTCTCTGTGAAAGAGCTTGGAGATGTTGCAGAAAGGGCATTACTGGCTAAGCTGCAATACCTGGAGAGCTCTCCGAACGCTGCTGAGGTGTGTGACATACAGGATGGACATGATGTTAAGGATTCTAATCACCCTCTGCATAATGAAGTGGTCTTTAAAGTAGATATTCATTGATTTTTAAATAAAAACTAACTTCATTTTCATTATTGCAAAGGTGAAACTTTGATTGGATAAGGTTATCCAAATTCAATGCTTGAAAACATTCAAAGTAACGATTATTATCAATTAAAAAACGCTTAAATACAGCCCCGGCATAGCACCTGGAGAGCTCTCCGAACGCTGCTGAGATGTGTGACATCACAGTATGGACATGATTTGCACAAGCAGACGATGTCCCATCACATCTCACACATTTTCAGTGCCTGTTTTGTCATCTTCTCTTCAGTTCTTTCTTTTACTCCACTACCGTAACGCTAAATGTTCAATCTATTGTCTCACTTTAAACCCCGCGCATGGTTTTATTTTGATGAAAAATGCAGCGATAAAAAATAAAGGAATCTGTCGCTTGTAAACAAAATAAGACGCCATTGTACTTTCAGCTGCAAACACCGCGGTATGTTCGGCGTTTCAAGAGGGAACAAATGCCGTCCATGCTATCATTCCGGGTTTTTCAATTTGAAAGCCTGGTTTCTTTTATTGTTAATTAACCCTATATCGTGTGTATTTACAAACAGAAGAAGTTAATTATCAGAATCGGTTTCATATCCCCTTTTGAATGGTGTGAAATGCCATTACATTTATAACACTAAACTCATTATAATTTGAGAAATAATAGCATTGCAATTATGTTCATTTGTTATGGGCTGTCGTCTGCTTGGGCAGTATTGGTGCATTATGTGACGTCATTATTAAAAACATCGTTCTTTTTCTGGCGAATCTCTCGTATATCCCAGATGCTATGGAGGTGGTTGTATTTGTATTTGTATAAATCAACTGATATGTAGCTGACATAAAACTTGTACGATGGCCATCTGTTAGCTCACCAGTTTCTAGTGATACATTATTTGACATATTTGTGATTTTCTTTGAATGTCCACTTTAATAGATCAGGAAGAATTAGGCTACCTAGAATAAGAACTGATAGGTTCGGCAGGTCCCTTTTCCCAAGTGCAATATAAGCAATTAACAACAATTTCTGTAGATGAGTGACCCTGTTCACCTCCAAGCACTTATCTCTTTCTCTCTCCTCTCTCTTCTTCTCTCTCTCTCTCTCTCTTTATGTCTCTCTCTCTCCCTCTGTCTGCCTGTCTCTCTCTCTCTCTCTCTCTCTTTCTGTCTTTCGCCCTCTCTCTCTCTCTTCATATCTTTGAAGTAAAGGGGGTGAATTGGTCGGCTTTTTATAAGGTCAAGGGGGAGGGGGTCCTCCCTGCTGTTATGGTTGGTTGGTTGGTAGTTTGTGAGTGACATGTAGACCAATCAATTCGACAATATATTCAATATCTCACACTGCACTTTTCCTCCCTTTCCTTTTTTTCCTTTTCTCAGCTTTTCTTTTCTTTCTTTTTTCTTCTTCTTGTCTCTCTTCTCTCTCTGCTCGTCTCTACTATCTGACATCAATTTTATTCTTTCAATTGTACCTACCATCTATATGTACATGTACTAGCAAACTGGGCCGTAGCCAGAGTTTGATGTTTGGGGGGGGCACATGCATGTAATTGATCGACGTCCTGTGGGTGGGTCTAAAAAGAATTTAAGGGTGCCCACCACCACCACCCCCCCCCCCCCCCGTGCCTACGTGCCTGCTAGCATACAGTTGTATTTTTTTGCATGCATAATAGTGTTTCATTGATTGTTGTCATGAACATTTTCTAGAATATATTTAAGTTAGTATTGTCTGTTGGGAGCCAGGGGAGTACAAATAATATAAATAATTCCTCTGGCTCTCAACGGAGAGATTAAATCATATTACATTGTTATGTTATGTTATTTATGTTATTTGTAGCTATTTCGTTATGATATGTTAATGTACTGTTACATTTTATACAAAAGTGAGTCGTAAGACGATTTTTATGCCTTGCTTTTATTTGTGCATGACAATAAAGATATTCAATGTAATGAAACAGTGAAAAGGATATATAGTCTCAAACAAACCTACACCATTAAACTTAGTGCCACCGCCATTAAGCCAGGTACCAAATTCAGTAATCTTCTTTTGTGTTTCTAAAGGCCGAGGTTTCCAATGTCTATTTACGAAAATGGACATTCAATACTGGTAAGTTGTTCGATAACATCACTCAGTCTGATTTGATCCGAGATATATCTCATGAATGAAGCAGTGTTAAAGCTATGTAGTCTCAAACAAACCTACACCATTTAACTTAGTTCCACCGCCGTTAAAAAGACTTGGTAACATTTTTCAGATGAGAGGAAATGATGCTAAGGTAGTGACTTCAATGCTAGATGTACAATTAAAGATCATCTGAAAGTTTGAGTAAAAGAAATCGCCGCCTTTGTATTTCTTCTAAGACTAAGCCAAACTCAATCAAAATGTAGTATTTGAAGCCTAGAAGCCCAATAGTTATTTTGACGGATGATTGTTATGTATGTTTATTAAGAGGTGACCAGAAATGTAAGGTCATAAACCTCACTTATTCATTATAGGAAAGTTCTATTTAATATTTAGACACAATTGGACTCATTTATTGATGTAAAAAATGTACCTATTCCTATGAATAATCATTTCGTTGTTGCCGAGGTTATGTAACAAAAAAAAACTAATCTGTTTGCCTGTTTCTTTGTCTTTCTTATTAAAGATTTTATGTCCCTTTTGCAGCCAACCTCAAATTATGTAGAAATTTGCAGGAATTATGAATATGTCATGTATGTCCTATCTGTGAATTTTAAACGTTAACAGTGTCCTAATATTCAAATTATGCATGGAAACCCGTTTACTTGCTAGACTTCACTGTCAGACACTGGCTTTTTCTTATTCTCTAGTAATAACATACATACAATGAGCTGTAAAGGATTTGTCTACATCAATAGCCCACTCTTGTAATGGCCAAAATCAAACTGGTTGAATCTTTGTGCAGCATAAAACGTACAATCATACGGTACAATGGTCTGAAAATCAAGACTATTCCTTATTGGCTCTATAGCTCCTAAGTCGATTTGACAACTAATTGTCGTTATTTTCCCACTTAAAGACATTTTCAAGCCCCATTTTTTTAAGGGGAGTTCTAAATTAGTATTATCTTTCAAATGCCATTGGAATTTAACCTTTTCATGTGTTTGGCCTGCAAAAGGGACATAGTACATTTAAGGGTTGAAACACCCTCAAAATAAATACCACATGAAACTCGTCGAATGCTGCTACAAAATGGCGTAAGCGGCAGGATTGTGGTTTTGAGAGTGGGGCCTGTTTTTGCATTAGAAATTCAGAACCCCCTTTTTAAGGATTTTCTTCATGTAACTGGTGAGACAGATGAGACTGGTGACAGATGAGACTGGACTACAGGTGAAACACGCACTTACAGGTGAAGCACTGATGGGGAAGGCATCTTTAGGGATTTTCGACGCCCATATTATCCTGATGATATGACTTTCAGAAATGAACATTTAGGACTCTAGATCATTTTGAAGTAGAAGTGTAGTTTGTGATATATTCTAAATATATTTTACTGTTTGTATTCAGTTCTGCAACAACAAAATCTAGCCATTGACCAAATCATGGCAGAGAGTAAAGGAAGTATCGAGCACTCCCAGACCTAGTAAGGACTCGCTAGAGGGAGAACTTCGAAAACTCCCTGAAGAGCTGCAGAAGCTGAAAGCTCAGGGAGCAAATCGAGCATGCCACCGGTATTGTATTGTATGTATCTTAGACGACGGGATTGATGAATGGATATCAGATGCCCAAAGTTATTGCCAGACCGGGCCCACCAAACACCCAAGCAAAAGATGCAAATATACCCATGGGGCAGCTTGAGTTAAACTCGTCAGCCGGGATGATATTGAAACGGCAGAGGACGCATTCCAAGTACTGATGGGTGTTTTGGCGGATATGGGGAGTCAGGCATCCCAAAAGCGCAAACTCTTTGGCCGCATTCAGAAAGGGGGGGGGGGTGACTTTAAAAGAGTATTCCCATGATCTCATTCGTTTGCTGCAAACATGGACGGGGTTAGGGAAGACGGACAAGGAGGCAGACGCGGATCCAAGGGGGGGCGAGCGGGCCTTGCCCCCTCCCCCCCACATAAAAAGAGAGAGAGAGAAGGAAAAGAAGGGAAAGAAAAAGGGAAAGAGGAGAAAAGGGGAAAGAAAGAAGAGGAAGAAGAAAAAAGAAAAGGGGGAAGAAGGAGATCGGGGAGGGGGGGTGAAAGGGCCTTGCAAATAAGGTGACCGTAATCAAATTGCCTAAAACCCCCGAGGTTCCGGGTGCTCTGCCCTCCCCCCCCCCCCCCCCCCCACCCCCGCCCCCGACCCCACCAGTGCTCCTAAGGCGGGCCCCTGAATGCTTATCTGACTGTCATGAAATGCCTAAAACGCCTGAGCTTTTTGGGGCTCCGCCCCCTGGACCCCACGCCAAATAGTGTCCTGCCTGTGTTACAAATAAGGTATCAAAATATGTTCGTCTGACCATGATTAAATGCCTAAAAGACCCGAGTTTCAAGGGGCTCCGCGCCTTCGACCCCCCCCCCCCCCCCCCCCCCAGCAATCCTAAGGCAGGGCCCTGAATGCTCATCTCATCGTAATTAAACGCCGAAAACCCCTGAGCTTCCGGGACCCCACCTAGGGCCCTAAGGTGTGCCACGTACTTGATGAGCATTTGGCGGTTATTTAATGCCTAAAACCCTTGGGCTTCTGGGGGCTCCGCCCCTTGGACCCCACGCCAATTAGTGACCTGCCAGTATCATTAATACAGATCAAAATCTGCTCATCCGACCTGCATGTAAGAGTGGGGGTGATGCAGATTTTTTTTCTTCTGCCCCTCCCCCAAACATTTTTGCTCATTACGCCACTGCTGGTCACCATTACGTACCAATATTTGGTAATTTCAAATTTGCCCCCCCCCCCCAAGAAATCCTGGATCCGCGCCTGCAAGGAGGAGACCCTTATATCCCAAATCATAGAAGGGGGTCGTGATGTAGATCTGCGGTGGGAACTTCACCGCCGATCTTGTGCAAAGCCAGAGACTTTTGTATCCCTTCGTGACTGGGCAGTGCGATGGGAGAGATAGGGCACCAGCGGAAGGAAGGCAGATGGCAGAGCTCAGAGAGCAGAAGTTCACGGACAGGGAGCGAGCGCTGCTAACAACCCAAGCATGTCTCTCATCCTAGAAGCGTTACAGAAACAAGGTTAGCTGGTAACCACCCTTCTAACCCAGCAGGAAGAACAAAATAGGACACTGAATAGGCTACTGGACCAACAGAGTCGCCCGCGCTGGTCCCCAGGATGTTTTCAGTGTGAATTAAGCAACTGACCACTTTAAGAGGAACTGCCCCCAACTTCACGCCATTTAAACAAATAGAGCCCGCTACTGGCCAAGAAGTAGCGGGCCATTGCATGTTTAGTTCGGAAAGAATCCTGAAGAGGGCAATAGGAAATTGCCCTTATAATGAGGTGCTGGTGCAAGGTGTTGTTGAAAGATCAGATGAACGGATAAATAAGAGATCACTGTAGACAAGGTTCATGTATAAGTGGCCATCTTGAAAGTGCTTTATTCATGTATCCTTCCGCCAATCGCGGCCTCATTACGCACATCAATGAACTATTGATGTTGTTCATATAGTACCACAACATCCCCCTTCTTTCAATGACAAGTTGATAGTGCTCTCATTAACCAGTTATATCTTCCCTAAGGTGAGGTGGTGTGCTTGATGTTCCACGACTCACACATGTCTTTGAAAGCTTTTCCAATGAACTGGGGTCCGTTATCAGATATAACTTCGGAGGGCACTCCCAGGAGGCTGAAGGTTTCTTTCATTACGGTAGCAACTGAAGCACTTGTGGTGCTGTGCATTTTCCTGATCACAGGGAACTTGGAATGATAGTCAGTAATGAGTAAGTATTCAGTTCCATCAAGAAAAAACAGGTCTGTGGCTACCTTTGTCCATGGCGTCATTGGAACTTTGTGCGGTTGTAGTGGTTCCCTTTGTTGCCGATCCTGGTTCTCCTGGCAAGCAGGGCAAGTCTTGACAAGGTTTTCAATATCCTTATTGATGCCTGGCCAGTATACCGTGTCCCTTGCTAGTCTACGAGTTCTCTCTATACCCCATATGACTCGTGTGTAGCTGCTCCAGGATGTCTGATTGCAGCGTTGAAGGTATCAACACCTGTCTTCCTTTGAAGATAATGCCGTTGGCGACACCCAGTTCCTCTCGGTATGACCAGTGAATCCTTGAGCTGCTTGGAACCTGCTTAATCACGTCTGGCCATCCATCGTGAATAATTCTACTCAGCTGCTTCAAGTTTGGATCGCTTGCTGTCTCTCTCTGCAGCTGTGTCTGCTTCATAGGTGTGAAGCTTGCCAGATCAGTGTCATGATTCTCTTCTAATTCCATGACTTCATCTACATGGAGCTCAACGATGACGTCTCCTCTCTTTCTGGGGTTTGGCAACCTACTGAGTGTGTCTGGTAATGTCATCTGACTTCCGGGCTTGTATAGGATATCACAATCATAGCCCTGTATTTTGACGAGAAGCCTCTGTAATCTTGGAGGCGCACTCCCCAGGGGCTTTCTACAGATCGTTTCGAGTGGTTTGTGGTCAGTGTAGACTGTGAACTGGTTACCAAACAGATATGAATGGAAACGTGTGATCCCAAAAACAAGTGCCAATGTCTCTCGCTCGATGTTTGAGTAGTTTGATTGTGCATCTGACAAACTCTTTGAGGCGAATGCGACTGGTCTTTCATTCTGAAGGAGGCAGGCTCCAAGTCCTTTGAGCGATGCATCTACCTCTAGTACTGTTGGGACACTGGGGTTAGTTATAGTACCGTAGACACTTTCCTTCTGAAACTTCTGATTTCAATCGTTGAAAGCATTCCTCATGGTCCTCCTGCCAGGTAAAGGGAACATCTTTCTTCAGAAGATCACGCAGTATTGCTGACTTTTCAGCATGGTGATGAATAGATCATCATCCCTAACACTCGCTGGAGATCGTCCTTGTTCTGTGGTGTAGGCATTTCTCTGACATCCTCCAACTTGCTAGGATCTGGTTGTACGCCTTTGTCTGTGTACAGTGAACCAAAGAAACCAAAGATGCTTCTCGCCTTGATCACACACTTTGTACTGTTGAACACCTTTAATCTTAATGCTAAATATATTACCTTTAATCTTCACCACCAAGTCCCTTGGAGAGGGCTTTAAAGCTGTCAGTTTCATGGTTGCTTACAAGCACACAATAAAAAAGAAAACACCACCTAATCAAATAAAATTAAAGCAAGAATAAAGCTTCTGTTTTGGAAGCTGTAATCACCATAACATTAACATTTTAATCGGTATTTCACTGTGATGGCATTGCTAGCAATTTTCCCATTTATTTCAAAACTCAAAATGATTACCATTATTAAACATCACCTGGTGAGATCTGTTTCACTTCAACTCAAAGGTTTTATTTCAACAATACTTGCAGTCAAAGGCTGACTTGAGCATGTTCACAACAATATCTCAATTTATACATGTACATTGTATCATTAACATTCGCAAAGAAAATGACAAATTCAAGAATACAATGATTAAGAAATATTGAACAATCTCATCATTTTGCTTATTACTGTACATGTATGTGAATACAATTGTTTTTAAAAGTTAAAAAAAATCTAAAATGGAGAATGAAATTTTTGAAGTAAAAAAAGTCCTTACGACCACTGATCTACTTTACTAAATCATATAAAAGTAAATATTAATGGTCTATGGTAGTGCTGCTTGGATTACAGCCAGTTTTTCAACTACACAATTGGTCTATTCCCATTTGGTCCACACGCAGCCAGTCTACTATCTTAACCCTATTTAGCAAACAAATCTTGCCCTGACATTTTATGACTTTTTTTCTTTTGAGTCTTGCACATCTTTTGATACAAATTTTTCGAAAATCTAACCTACCCGGCCGTTACAAAGTCACGTGACCTTTAGTCCTTGCATGTCAGCCCGAAAATCGCTCTTTTTTGTGATTTGTGTTCAAAACATATGGAAATCTCATTTTTCCAAAAAAGAGATAAAACATTGGTTATTTGGTCTTGTTTATTATAGTTAAGGTGTTTAATTTGGGGGTCAAAATAGTTGAATTATAGTTAGAAATGTAATAAAACAACAAAAATAACAAAGTACATAAGTTAAAAAACAAAGAAATACATAAGAAATTATCAAAACAGCAGATAACATAAGGGATAACCTGGCTCTTCCAATTTTTGTTGTGGTATTATTATCCCAAACGTTTTACGGCCGAGGTCATAGGGAAGGCCTTAGAAGCCTCCCCCCCCCCCCCCCAACCAGGCTATGCAGTTTCAAAATAGCCTAGGCAAGATAGAGTTAAACCATGTGGATAGTATATAGAGGGGCTGGGTGTAGACAATATGAGAAAAGATTAATTGCGTCGTAGACCAAACAGCAATTCACCTAGCCTTTGACATGGGATTATAATATTACTGGTAGTACGAGAAATAGTAAATTGTATAATAGAAAGAAGAACTATTATTATATTTTTCGTTCTTGAAAGATAGACGAGTACTGCCACAAGGGAAAGGCACTACTGCATAATCTACTGAGTAACTTTGATTTATCGATAAACTTTAATGACAAAATAATCCTGTTTACATTATGTGTTAAGGTGTTATGCTATGAACAATGCAACTGTGTCTCCAATATGCCTCCACCTAAATTCAGATAAGATCTTGGCTTGAATTATAAATATCACGATGAGAAAAAAGAGCCTTAGATAATTACATGTCAATTGATCCTCATGATCACTTGTGACCCTATAGTGATGAATATTAGTCAAAGGTTTTAAGTTCACAGTTAAAATACATGTAGCTCCAAATAGTTATAAATTTGGTCATACCAAGGTTTAAAAGCTTTAATTTCATGGAATTTGACTTGCTGACCTATGACATTCGACCTTCTTTCACCCAAAATAAAATCAATATAGTGATGTACACTAATACCAAGTTTATAAGTTCATGGCTTAAAGTTCATACTCGAGACATTGTGATAACAAGGCCCTTAATGACCGGTCGTCATCCACCTAAATGAATTTACCCCAAAATCCAATCAGATCATCTTCCTATGGCAATACCAATTTTGATGTTCCTACGGCTACCTCAGGTGGTTCTTGACATGTTGCTATAATGAGGATGGCACATGAATTTTCAGATATTGGCTATTATATCCTGCATCAAAAATGTGTTGGCTTTTGATTGGTTGAGAGCTCGTCACATGACCAGAAATATTTGAACTAATTTTAGAAAGTACTATATGAGAGTTCTGAGAGTACTATAATGAAAACAAAATATTTTAAATCTTTTTAGATTTTTTTGGTTTTAAATGTGTTTTTTCCCCCAATTTTTTTTTTTTTTTAATTTTTTTTAAAATAAATTTTTGATGCAGGATATAAAACAAATATACCATGCCTCTATTTGAGGTACTGGTTAAAACTATGGGCCTCGGTGACTCCAAAAGTACCATTTGCTTCGGGGCTGCTTGGCTCTATGCCCTTTGGCCTATGACCTACTTACCCACAAATCTACTCAGAATGTTTTCCTATGGACATACACATCTAAATTTCGGCACATTTGCAGGACTATTGTTCTGTGCAAAACTTCACTTGTGGCAAACAAGCGACCGTGCAGAGAGGCAAAGAAAGCAACCAACAGTGTTAAGGTCTATCAAGTGAATTATGATACTATAATGACATTGAAGGCTTTTTATCAGGAGGAAATAGTGGAAATTTAATATTTTCCCCATAGTTTGCTCTTTTTTAAGAACATACATGTTCTTGCACATAAAATAAAGCAGAGTGGCATCAAAATTTCCAATTTCCAAATACTATTAATTAAAGGTCTGGGTAATCATCTAGGGCACCATTCATTTGTATACCAAAAGAATGTAATTCACAAGAAGACTAATAGCAATATTGGCTGAGCCATTTCTGCTATATTATCCAATATTGAGATGGAAAAGTTTTTGACAAGCTTCCTTTTGGAGTTACCATACAAACAATAAAATGGAACGAAGGTCAGAAATTTACTTCATTCCTCTTTCATTAATTACATTTTCAAGTTTGTCCGGAAATCAAATTGAGGATCCTAAGGTCATAAATTGCTTCAGCTCAATTTTAAACATCACTTTTTCACTTTCAAATGTTGATTTAATGTCTGTTACCACTTCTAGCTCCTGGAAAGTCATCAAGTAAGGAGCATGAATTGTCAAAGACCTTGTACCAGTAGGCCATCAAAGACACATTGTCGTGGTTAACTATATTTGTGTGTATAGTGCACTGAAGTTGTCCTGTACGACCGTGCTGTTTCTTGAAGATGTAAATCTTGTGCATTATTCAAATGAAAGATATTTGCAACATTAAGGGAGTCCATCCTGAATATTAAGTTGGTTTTAATAGAAGCAGAACAAAATAGAGAGGAGCAAGTCAGTAAAAGGTTTAAAATTCTGATTAAAATGAATCAAGTTATGCATTTTTTAAGTTGCAATCAATCGCTTTATCAAACATAATTTGGCAACACTGTGACATATCTTGGGAGGTCTTCTCCAATTTGCTCTGTACAAACGAAATTCATAGAATTCTTTGTTATTATTGACGCAATAGACTTTTTCCATACAGGGATTGTATTTGCAATAATTATATTAAGGGTACATGTGTGATTGAAATTTTCTTGAAGGAAAATTACATTTTCTGATAATTGTTAGTACAAAGCAAAAGGGAGGGGACCTAGCAAGATACGTCACAGAGATGCCACTTTGTGCTTGATTGATCGCAACTTCAAAAATTAATAACTTTCTTCTTTTTATTCATTTTTGGCTCAAATTTTCACTGACCTGTTTCTCTTTCTGCTTCCATTAAAACTAATGTAATTTTAGGGTGGACTTCCCCTTTAAAGGTGTACCAGTATTAAAATATTCTATAATATCTTGACTGTCCTGTAAGTATATTTTTAGTGATATTTTCGAAGCAACTCAGTTTTGTGCATAAACTAGCAAATTTCAAAATCCCTTTTTCTGCATCTGTACAACATACAGTATTAAATTTCTTTCTTGCCAAGAAAGGAAAATGTGTAGCCGATCATCATATTTTCATAGGGCCTCCTGGTAGTAATTTCCTATTACCATAATGCAAATCTTTGATGCTGATTCCTTTTCTTTAATAGCTAGAAAACGTTGTCCAAATATCCAATACAATATAATATACAGACTTGCCTGTAGTCTATCTACAATAACCAAAAATTCTGTATGAAATTAATATGACATGACTCACAAGTTACATCATCCAAAGTCCAACGCAAACTGACCTCAGAGTTTTATATTCATGAGTCTGAATCCATAGAAATTGTCCTATATCACTAGCTGAACCAGTCTTTACTCCTCATACAGTAGGCCACATTGTCTTATATCACTAGCTGAACCAGTCTTTACTCCTCATACAGTAGGCCACATTGTCTTATATCACTAGCTGAACCAGTCTTCACTGCTAATACAGTAGGCCACATTGTCTTATATCACTAGCTGAACCAGTCTTCACTCCTCATACAGTAGGCCACATTGTCTTATATCACTAGCTGAACCAGTCTTCACTCCTCATACAGTAGGCCACATTGTCTTATATCACTAGCTGAACCAGTCTTCACTCCTCATACAGTAGGCCACATTGTCTTATATCACTAGCTGAACCAGTCTTCACTGCTAATACAGTAGGCCACATTGTCTTATATCACTAGCTGAACCAGTCTTCACTCCTCATACAGTAGGCCACATTGTCCTATATCACTAGCTGAACCAGTCTTCACTGCTAATACAGTAGGCCACATTGTCTTATATCACTAGCTGAACCAGTCTTCACTCCTCATACAGTAGGCCACATTGTCCTATATCACTAGCTGAACCAGTCTTTACTCCTCATACAGTAGGCCACATTGTCTTATATCACTAGCTGAACCAGTCTTTACTCCTCATACAGTAGGCCACATTGTCTTATATCACTAGCTGAACCAGTCTTCACTGCTAATACAGTAGGCCACAAGAACTCTCTATGTATTGGTCTGGACTGAAAGTAATAGCTCCTGATCAGTTACTACATCGATCCACTAGTCCGCGGCCAATTGACCTCTGTATGTACTGGTCTGAATCCAAAGCGACAGCCCCTACTGCCATCAGCTTCCTCCTCATTCTTAATATTCAATGGACACTCAAAACCTTCCACCGGAATTTCTGCAAGATAGAGAAATTAAAATATAGTTACAATATTACAAAGAAGTAACATTTGCGCTTGGTACAATCAAAACCAAAGTATAAACAATGTATATTCTGGTAGCTTTTAACACTTTCACGACCCTGTGACCTTTGACCTCTTGCACCAAAAATATAATCAGTTCATCCTTGCACCTCTAGTGGTGGAGGCATAACAATGGCAGTACATGCCATCACATTTAGTCATTGGCAGGCTCATACTGGCTTTCTTTTTTGAGATTTTAAAGTGTGTAAGTACTATTAGTACCTTCATATTTGACTTTAGTAATAATAACATACCGCACTCTTTAATACACTATCGTGATAAAATACAGCTCAGGTATTCAGCAAGACAAAAAGAAGGTCAAAATGTATGAATACCCAGGAACAGTTTTCTCTTTCTGTTTTAGGAAGTGATTTATGAAATAAAATACTAAATGATATTAAATCAATAACATCTAGAAGCAATTTCTGGAAATCACTAATAAATAGTCAATAACTAATTGTATATTGCTCTGCATATAACGCCATGTGAGTGAGTTAAAAGTGTTGAAATTGATGTATTTTTAGCTTTGCGATTGTAAATTGACATCTTGTAAAAAATTATGTAAATTGTGTAGAGAAGCCAGGCTTGCCTAGCACATGTGCTATTTCTGGTCTCATTTACCATCCTTTAGCATGTTTGATTCTGTAAAATGTCTTTACTTTTGTAATATTTTGTACACATGTTACTGTTGGTGGATAAATAAATCAAATCAAATCACATATATATGTGGGACAGCAAGCAATTGAGCTTTTCTTCCTTTTCTCTTTCTCTTTTGTGTCCTTTTGCATTTGCTTAAACTGCTCCAGGCTGAGACTTCTCTACCTCCTTTTTAGCTATTTCACTGGTAGCATGAAATTAGAAGATGAAAAATGTACAAATACTGTCAACTAACATCCAAGATAATCACTGTGAACATGACGGACAAAGAAAGCGGACAAAATATACAGTTCCTCATTCTACCCTCAACAATTGCTATGGTAGACAAAGGAACATCCCTTCACTGCTATTATGTGAAAATGTGTAGAACAGGTGAATATGCATGTGACACCTGTTCTACACATTTTCACATAATAGCAGTGAAGGGAAGTTCCTTTGTCTACCATAGCAATTGTTGAGGGTAGAATGAGGAACTGTATATTTTGTCCGCTTTCTTTGTCCGTCATGTTCATAGTGAATATTAGTTGAATAGCAATTTACCAATGGAGTCTCGGAGTAAGTACAACCTGTAGTCTTCAGCATCTCTTAAGTTCATTCGTTGAGCTAAGATACCACCTACATAGAGAGATAATAATCAAACGTAAGAAATACAGATCATCAGCATCTCTCAAGTTCATTCCTTGAACTAAGATACCACCTACATAGAGAGATAATAATCAAAGGTAAGAAATACAGATCATCAGCATCTCTCAAGTTCATTCCTTGAACTAAGTTACAAACCTACATAGAGAGATAATAATCAAACGTAAGAATTACAGATCATCAGCATCTCTCAAGTTCATTCCTTGAACTAAGTTACAAACCTACATAGAGAGATAATAATCAAACGTAAGAAATACAGATCATCAGCATCTCTCAAGTTCATTCGTTGAGCTAAGTTACCACCTACATAGAGAGATAATAATCAAACGTAAGAAATACAGATCATCAGCATCTCTCAAGTTCATTCCTTGAACTAAGATACCACCTACATACAGAGATAATAATCAAACATAAGAATTACAGATCATCAGCATCTCTCAAGTTCATTCGTTGAGCTAAGTTACCACCTACATAGAGGGATAATAATCAAACGTAAGAAATACAGATCATCAGCATCTCTCAAGTTCATTCGTTGAGCTAAGTTACCACCTACATAGAGAGATAATAATCAAACGTAAGAAATACAGATCATCAGCATCTCTCAAGTTCATTCGTTGAGCTAAGTTACCACCTACATAGAGAGATAATAATCAAACGTAAGAAAAACAGATCATCAGCATCTCTCAAGTTCATTCCTTGAACTAAGTTACAAACCTACATAGAGAGATAATAATCAAACGTAAGAATTACAGATCATCAGCATCTCTCAAGTTCATTCCTTGAACTAAGATACAAACCTACATAGAGAGATAATAATCAAACGTAAGAAATACAGATCATCAGCATCTCTCAAGTTCATTCCTTGAACTAAGATACAAACCTACATAGAGAGATAATAATCAAACGTAAGAAAAACAGATCATCAGCATCTCTCAAGTTCATTCCTTGAACTAAGTTACAAACCTACATAGAGAGATAATAATCAAACGTAAGAATTACAGATCATCAGCATCTCTCAAGTTCATTCCTTGAACTAAGTTACAAACCTACATAGAGAGATAATAATCAAAACGTAAGAATTACAGATCATCAGCATCTCTCAAGTTCATTCCTTGAACTAAGTTACAAACCTACATAGAGAGATAATAATCAAACGTAAGAAATACAGATCATCAGCATCTCTCAAGTTCATTCCTTGAACTAAGTTACAAACCTACATAGAGAGATAATAATCAAACGTAAGAATTACAGATCATCAGCATCTCTCAAGTTCATTCCTTGAACTAAGATACCACCTACATAGAGAGATAATAATCAAACGTAAGAATTACAGATCATCAGCATCTCTCAAGTTCATTCGTTGAGCTAAGTTACCACCTACATAGAGGGATAATAATCAAACGTAAGAAATACAGATCATCAGCATCTCTCAAGTTCATTCGTTGAGCTAAGTTACCACCTACATAGAGAGATAATAATCAAACGTAAGAAATACAGATCATCAGCATCTCTCAAGTTCATTCGTTGAGCTAAGTTACCACCTACATAGAGAGATAATAATCAAACGTAAGAAATACAGATCATCAGCATCTCTCAAGTTCATTCCTTGAACTAAGTTACAAACCTACATAGAGAGATAATAATCAAACGTAAGAATTACAGATCATCAGCATCTCTCAAGTTCATTCCTTGAACTAAGATACAAACCTACATAGAGAGATAATAATCAAACGTAAGAAATACAGATCATCAGCATCTCTCAAGTTCATTCCTTGAACTAAGATACAAACCTACATAGAGAGATAATAATCAAACGTAAGAAAAACAGATCATCGCATCTCTCAAGTTCATTCCTTGAACTAAGTTACAAACCTACATAGAGAGATAATAATCAAACGTAAGAATTACAGATCATCAGCATCTCTCAAGTTCATTCCTTGAACTAAGTTACAAACCTACATAGAGAGATAATAATCAAATGTAAGAATTACAGATCATCAGCATCTCTCAAGTTCATTCCTTGAACTAAGTTACAAACCTACATAGAGAGATAATAATCAAACGTAAGAAATACAGATCATCAGCATCTCTCAAGTTCATTCCTTGAACTAAGTTACAAACCTACATAGAGAGATAATAATCAAACGTAAGAATTACAGATCATCAGCATCTCTCAAGTTCATTCCTTGAACTAAGATACCACCTACATAGAGAGATAATAATCAAACATAAGAAAAACAGATCATCAGCATCTCTCAAGTTCATTCCTTGAACTAAGTTACAAACCTACATAGAGAGATAATAATCAAACGTAAGAATTACAGATCATCAGCATCTCTCAAGTTCATTCCTTGAACTAAGATACCACCTACATAGAGAGATAATAATCAAACATAAGAAAAACAGATCATCAGCATCTCTCAAGTTCATTCGTTGAACTAAGTTACAAACCTACATAGAGAGATAATAATCAAACGTAAGAAATACAGATCATCAGCATCTCTCAAGTTCATTCCTTGAACTAAGTTACAAACCTACATAGAGAGATAATAATCAAACGTAAGAATTACAGATCATCAGCATCTCTCAAGTTCATTCCTTGAACTAAGATACATGTACCACCTACATAGAGAGATAATAATCAAACATAAGAAAAACAGATCATCAGCATCTCTCAAGTTCATTCGTTGAACTAAGTTACAAACCTACATAGAGAGATAATAATCAAACGTAAGAATTACAGATCATCAGCATCTCTCAAGTTCATTCCTTGAACTAAGATACCACCTACATAGAGAGATAATAATCAAACATAAGAAAAACAGATCATCAGCATCTCTCAAGTTCATTCGTTGAACTAAGTTACAAACCTACATAGAGAGATAATAATCAAACGTAAGAAATACAGATCTCCAGACGGTAAGCTCTGCATGTTTCTTCATCTTTGTTTTTCATCAAACAAAAATAAAATTGCATAGAAAAGTACAAATTAGCGATTGACCAAAAGCAAGCATACAGGAAGTTGGAAACTGCCAGTGGTTTTATTTCAGAATTGTAACCAGCTTTTAATTTAGTGACAAGAGAGCCAGCCTGAGAAGAGAATGATATTTCTGTACATTAAGGGCATAAGGTAGTGCAGCGCATTGACCTGGCGTGCATATATTCAAGAAATTGTCATCCACATCTGCACCATTATAAACTCTATACGGTATGTTAAACTCACCCCCAAAGACTAAGTGTACATTTACTACAATATGAGATTATATTCCTCGCTATTGATGTACAATATTCTTAAATAAAAATGTTCAAGATATATATATTAAAATGAAGATATTCTTCGCATGTCATGGGCGCAGCTATTTTCTTGATCATGTGATGTACTATGCAAACTTGAACATGTATCATTTCCGACTACAGCGTGGTGCATGATACATGTAAAAATTCACCTATTACGTCACATTATCAAGAAAAATGGCTACGTCTAAGTCAAGTACAAATATTACTTTTGAGGCGATATGGTACACTTTAAAATTTATATGGATATTACTAATTTGGGAGGATATTATTTCTCCTCTCAACTGTTAGTAATTCTCGTGGCAATATATTTTTGATTTGTCACATACTTAATTTGTTTAATAGAGCAAGAGAAAGAACAGAAAAGGAACATTCAAACCTAGGAAACTGCCTGAATACACAGGACAGTACAAGGTGGAAAAATAATCCACATAGTTATACATATATTTTTTTTTAAATAAAAAATAGGATAAACATACCGTTCTACAAATAAATATTTTTATAAATGTCAATTATTTGATTGATCGATTTGTATTGAAAAACAAGTCAGGAAAAAAAAAGGGGAAAATTGATCTTATTTACTGGGTGTAAGCCACAAATATGTTTAAATAAATAAATATATGCATCATTGACTTGCACAAGTGGTATACCACATTTTAATACCATTGATCTGTACCTCATTATATAAACAGTTGCAATCAATCATATAATTCTAGTGTATCTCCAGTTTTGCTGAAAAATCACGATGCACTGTATCTAACTGTCCCATAAATTAATTGTAAAGTTAGAATGAAGGAGATACATGTACAATCAATCCAAACTTTTTATGTTACTGGCCTGATGTTTTAAAATCGAACATCAAATGTTGAAAACAATGTCCACAAGATTAGATAAATAATAACATGAAATACTTACACACTTCACTGGCCAGCATACCAGGCAATACAGGTAAAGTCTTGAGGCTAATACAGGTAGGATCTTGGCTTACTGCAGCTAGCACGGTAAGGAAGCCCTGTGTCTCTCTAGTATTGTCCTCTTCAAATTGCTTCAAGACACAAACTGTAGAGGGTCAACATAATTTGAAATAAACACATTTTAGGCCAGAATTCAGGCACGTTAAAGCATGGTCTGAACTCCCACATTAAACCATTGCACATCCATCCCCATATGTCCAATGAGCAGACAATTTATGCTTGTACGCATTTATTTCAGCCACTTAATGAGCAGAGAAGTTATGCTTGTACGTAAATGTAAATGTAATGCCTTGTAACAAAAAGTGTCACAACATACTTAGTTATGTTAGCCCTCCTTTATTAAAGTTTTCTAATAATTTTTATTTATTTACAACTTAGGAATATACCCCCCCCCCCCCCCTTCCTTCGTCGTTCATCGCTTTTTTCTTTTTTTCTCACCAAGGATTAAATCCGAGAGTGCTTTTCAGGAAGTGGAATGATTTTTTTAATTTTCAGTCTAAAATAAAACTAGAGAATCACAATTAAAAATCCGCAATGATAATATATATAAGAGAGACAGAAAACGTAATCTTTGCTCTCCTCTCGTCCCTGTTGTCTTCGTTCAACCCTCACTCCCCTCTTAACTGTTGGCTATTCCTGTTTCTACTGAACTAGACGTCGTAACCTGCTCACCATCACCACTGAAAATAAATTGTAACCAGCGAGCAATCGAATTGTGTAAATTTTGAATCGTGTTGCAGAGATTTTCGGGGTGCAGATTACATGATTTACATGATTCGACCCGAGTTGAGGAATCTTGTAATTTGACACGATTACACGTTTAAACGATTCAAATTTCACTTAGTTGGCAAAAGACGAATCGTGTAAAAATAGATCGTTACACGATTCCCGTGAGCAATCAAATTGTGTAATCGTGTTGAATTTACGAATTGATCAGATCATTTTTCCCAATTTTTATCATTAATAATGGTCTGTTGTCACTCAAACTTGGAAAGATTGCCGGGGTATCTTTAATTGTAGATCTAGCACTGAAGTCACCACCTTAGCACCATTTGCTCTCATCTGACCAATGTTACCAAGTCCCTTTTAAGGGTGTATATACATCCAACTTACTTGCACTGCTGAGGGTAGTAAGGTAATAGCCACCCTCCCCGGATAGCATGGAAGGGTCCAGAAGTCCCCACATGTAGTCTGCTTCAATCTCCATGCTTATCATTTCACATTGCACTAACACATAGATTAACATGGGCAGGAAATCTGGCAACAGTAAAGAGAGAGAGAGAGAACGAGATTACTGTGACTGCAGCTCCAATATGGCTCAGCCCATATATGTGGTTCAATGATCCTGTGACCTCCTGTGACCTTTAGCAAACCCAAACCCATTTCATTTCATGCTTATTAATGTACATACATGTATTTGAGCCCAGTTCAGTAAATATTGGTTCAATTTTTTTAAAGTTATCACAGTAATAGGATATTGTATGGGAATTAAAAACAATTTATGACCCTGTGACCTTTGTCATTCGAGCTCCCACTCCCCAAAATGAATCAGTTCATCCTTGCATGCTTATTCATACTTCAGCCAAGTCTGCATGGTTTGAATTGCTTCATTCCTTTAAAATTATCTCAGTAAAAATGTATTTTCTGGCACTTTAAACACTTTTATGGCCCTGTGAACTTCGACATTCAAGCTCTTACGCCCAAATCTAATCAGTTCTTCCTTACAGGCTCATACATACTTGATCACAGTTTGTTTAAAATCAGATCAATGGTTCTTGAGTTATCGCAGGTAATGAAAAGCAGAACAGAAGGACATAAGACAGATGGACAGACGGTCAACCCGAAAAACAATGCCTCCAGCACCATCATAAAAATATGAAATAAAAGTTGTATTTGTACTTCAAATACACTTGTAGCTCTGATATCAAAATTAAATTTTGAATGTTTTTTTCAACTAGCAGCTTTAAATGAAAATAAAACTAAGTTATAAAATTATCATATTCCATACAATATCCAATTCTAATGAATTCTTTATAGAACATTAAATTACTGAGGGCACATTTAACCTGTAGTGACCAAATGTCACGATTTTAACTTTTATATGTATAATAACGTTTTATGCATTGATTTGTAGATGATTACGGTAAAATATATTTTTTTCTATTGTCAAAATGGCGGCTAGGGAGAATTTATTTTCCTTGCGAAGTACGCCGTCTGGCTTTTCAGACATGTCCCAACCGGTTCTGTCTGGTTTGTTAATATATTCTATTGTCATGTAGATTTGTTATTGTTACGTACAGTGCGTATATATGTGCATATTAATTCTGTGCGCTTGTTTTAACCGATCACGCTACTCCAACAATTGGGTTCTTTCTGATTTTTCCATGTGAAAAATAAAAGGGATTATTTTTATCAGCACACACAGGTCAATACTGTGTTTTTGTTTACCGTGCCGGTTGAATTTTCGTCCGATAATGGACTCGACGACTTCGTCTCTGTACCTCTTGCGGTGGACTTGCTCACCAAACGTCAACTCTTTTATATTATATTGTGGAGAGACTTGTTTATCGCTTTTACTAGCTTATACTAGGATCTGTCTTTTCCACCGACACTTTTCGATGTGTTGACACGATGATTGGCGTCATCGTCATCACCCTGCCATCGATCATCTGTTGTGTTGTGTTGACACGTTGATTGTTATCTTCGTCATCACCTCACTTCATCATCATCGACTCATTATCTTTTATCGCTCGCCATCATCCATTGTGTTGTGTTGACATGTTGATCATCGTCTTCGTCATCACTTAACCATCATCCGTTGTGCTCTGCTGACTCGCTGATTATCGTCATCGTCATCACCATTTCATTGACATTATCTGCATCGACATTATCTGCATCGACATCATCGCATTCATTGATTGATTGTCTCATCACCATCATCAACAAGACCATCGTCATCGTCTTCATCATCGTCTCTAGCTCTCATCATCATCGTCTTTATCTTTGTATCCGTCATCGCCGCTGTCTTCATCATCCTCGCCGTCCATGTCTTCGTCGCCATCGTCATTGTTTCTTCGCCATCGTCAGCATCATTATTGTCTGACCTCGACAATGCTGATTTGGTTTGTTTTTATTGAACTCTCTGCTGAACCAATCAACAATCTTGTTTGTACTTAATTTTTGATGATTGACATTCTTGGTTTTTTATGATGATGATATATTGTTGTATTCAATTATGAACTTGACAGGATTATACCTCCAGGGTGTTTCCTAGAGACGATTCCGTTTACTATGATCACTGTTATTTTTATGTAAACTATTTGCCGTTTAAGGGAATTCTTCCCTCCGGAAACATTTGATTATTGTGTGTATCTTTTGGTGTGTACACCAACGATCATACGACCCTAGATAATTTGTGTCGATTATCTACAATAAATCGTTGATATTAATTATATAACCTAAATGTTTGATAGAGTAGTTTATTCCTCATGAGATCGTCAAATTAAAAAGTATGACCCCTGCCAGGGGAGTTCATCAAACCTCTTAACTTTTCACCACTGGCATTTTTACCTTTGACATTTTTACGTCTGGCATATTTACATGTAACTCTGACATTTTTTACCTCAACATATTTACCATTGGCATTTTTACGTTTGACATATTTACCTCTGGCATTTTTACCTCTGACTTTTCTTACCACTGGTATTTTTACCTCTGACATATTTACCACTGGCATTTTTACCTCTGACATTTTTTGCCACTGGCAATTTTTACCTTCGACATTTTTACCTCTTGACATATTTACCACTGGCATTTTTACCTCTGACATTTTTACTTCTCACATTTTTAGGTCCTGCTAAACAATCTATACTCTCTTACCATTTTGTAACAATTGGTAGACCATACAAAGAGGAGAAATCTTCAAATCCATGATATTTTAAGGGATTTAGAATGAATCAAAATATCAATCTATTAAAAAGGGTACTGATCTCAAATCAGGTTTGTTACCCTATATAAATGCATAATTTGTGAATTGGTTCTGGAAGTGATAGCAATAAACAATTTAGTTTTGGTACCAACAAAGATTTAACTACCTTACAATTATTCTCCCTAAGGCAATTCAGATTCTTTTAGACCATGATATAATTTGGCAGTTTATGTTTCCAAATCGTTCACAATGATTATGATTGTTTTGGTATGAGATTGGTTTTTTCATATTATGGAAATTCAATCAATGCCAAAGGGTATTTAATTAGAGAGCAATTTTTCCTGTGACTTTTAAAAGCTTGATTGTTATGCGGGTTATAATGTCATATATGTTTTTAATTTTTCATTCTAAAGATACCTCAGAAATTTGTTACACGTTGGCAAGAGTACGACATCTTCAGTCGTCACTCTCACTTTCATTGCAACACGTTAATAAAGGTGTTAGCAGTTCATCGTCTTTTTGTGCTTGTATTCAGCAAGGTTATTTGTGTCCCGTCACAGAATAATTGAATAAAACCTACACTAGTAGGACTATCTCATTCTAACAGGGCTCATCTCAGCTTGTTCTCTAATCTAGCCAATGATCAACCATTCTAACAGGGCTCATCTCAGCTTGTTCTCTAATCTAGCTAATGATCAACCATTCTAACAGGGCTCATCTCAGCTTGTTCTCTAATCTAGCTAATGATCAACCATTCTAACAGGGCTCATCTCAGCTTGTTCTCTAATCTAGCCAATGATCAACCATTCTAACAGGGCTCATCTCAGCTTGTTCTCTAATCTAGCCAATGATCAACCATTCTAACAGGGCTCATCTCAGCTTGTTCTCTAATCTAGCTAATGATCAACCATTCTAACAGGGCTCATCTCGGCTTGTTCTCTAATCTAGCTAATGATCAACCATTCTAACAGGGCTCATCTCAGCTTGTTCTCTAATCTAGCTAATGATCAACCATTCTAACAGGGCTCATCTCAGCTTGTTCTCTAATCTAGCCAATGATCAACCATTCTAACAGGGCTCATCTCAGCTTGTTCTCTAATCTAGCTAATGATCAACCATTCTAACAGGGCTCATCTCAGCTTGTTCTCTAATCTAGCCAATGATCAACCATTCTAACAGGGCTCATCTCAGCTTGTTCTCTAATCTAGCTAATGATCAACCATTCTAACAGGGCTCATCTCGGCTTGTTCTCTAATCTAGCTAATGATCAACCATTCTAACAGGGCTCATCTCAGCTTGTTCTCTAATCTAGCCAATGATCAACCATTCTAACAGGGCTCATCTCAGCTTGTTCTCTAATCTAGCCAATGATCAACCATTCTAACAGGGCTCATCTCGGCTTGTTCTCTAATCTAGCCAATGATCAACCATTCTAACAGGGCTCATCTCAGCTTGTTCTCTAATCTAGCCAATGATCAACCATTCTAACAGGGCTCATCTCAGCTTGTTCTCTAATCTAGCCAATGATCAACCATTCTAACAGGGCTCATCTCAGCTTGTTCTCTAATCTAGCTAATGATCAACCATTCTAACAGGGCTCATCTCAGCTTGTTCTCTAATCTAGCCAATGATCAACCATTCTAACAGGGCTCATCTCAGCTTGTTCTCTAATCTAGCTAATGATCAACCATTCTAACAGGGCTCATCTCAGCTTGTTCTCTAATCTAGCCAATGATCAACCATTCTAACAGGGCTCATCTCAGCTTGTTCTCTAATCTAGCCAATGATCAACCATTCTAACAGGGCTCATCTCAGCTTGTTCTCTAATCTAGCTAATGATCAACCATTCTAACAGGGCTCATCTCAGCTTGTTCTCTAATCTAGCCAATGATCAACCATTCTAACAGGGCTCATCTCAGCTTGTTCTCTAATCTAGCCAATGATCAACCATTCTAACAGGGCTCATCTCAGCTTGTTCTCTAATCTAGCTAATGATCAACCATTCTAACAGGGCTCATCTCAGCTTGTTCTCTAATCTAGCCAATGATCAACCATTCTATTCCTAAATACCTCAGGTAACATGGTGTTCTGGCAGTAACTACTGTTTGTTTGTATTTTTGCATGCTTTATTTTTATTTTTTCCTCATCCATATCACTTGAGTTTTCATAATATTAGGACATCTTTTCAAAATGATCTAATATTTTCAGTGCACTCTTAAAAATCTTCTATTGAATCATTAAGTGTCATCTGCATATTGTAGAAGTATATTGGGGCGGGGGGTTTTCTGTAGGCCCAAGTCAGGTGTAATAATGATGCGCCCTCTAGAGCCTAATGTATGATAAAGAGAACAAACATTAGCCTCCCCATTCGCAACATATTTCTGCTTCTATTTCAGGAGTGAAATGAGTGTTTTGGATACAACATACATCATATTGTTTATTTTCTTATCATTTGCTAAGCTGTGACAATTCATCAAAATAAAAGTAATATCATCCTGCATCATACAAGAGTAGAAAGAGGAAAAAGGGCAACAAACTACCTCAATAAAAAGACAAATAAGACAGAAAACAAAACACAACGAGAGAACACAAACATGACAAAGTTCGGCATACACTGCGAGCCTGAATAACGACAGGCCCAACAAGCCATGGGAAACAGCATTGAAGCCAAAACATAAGCAGCAACAAAACTTCTCAAGGCCCCCTGAAATACTAGCGTAATTATTTACTAAATTTAAATGGTAAAGTGGAATTTAATGAAGAACAAAGACGTATATTAAAGAGCAAAGCCAAAAGAAAATTTACTAACCACACTTATAGAAATCCTGCTTTGAGAAACCAGATATACAGAGGTTTTGTTCTCATCAGTCTTGGTTGTTAAAGATAAAGAGACCACTGATAACCTTTGAAACACCTCTGTTACCTCTGACAGAAATCAGCAACCAATTCCATCTCTTACTGTGACTTTAATAGGCTTTATACCCCTTTCCATTTTGGATTTAGACTTTTACCAAAGTCTTTTAAATTGTTCAATATCCTAATAATTTTGTGGTTTCAATTTACATGCAGCTATCAAATGGAGGACAATGAACGGAATTCCATCTAAGCGGGGAAAGAAAAGTGTAAGGAAACTTTAACTTTCACATTATACATGTACATACCATCTGCTCCCATAGAATTTGCAACTTCTTGTCCAGTGATTCTGTCTCGGACCTGAAAGTGAAAACATGATTTTAAAAAGTTGAAAAAACAACAGAATTCTGAGAGACATTATGCTATTTGGGATATATAAATATCTTATTATTATTATCATTATTATTATCATTTTATATTTTCATAATAATGTGTTTTAATACAGTAATTTCTAGCTTGCGGGTGTAAACAAAATAAGTAGATTGTGGGGAAATGCCAAAGTAAGGAGGTCAAATAGGGGTCAGATCACCAAAACTTTGCTCACTAATTGCAACGCTACACTGACTACGTCTGCTGTCTTAGTGTTTATATTCATAAAACCTTGTGTCCACTTTCGTTTATAAAGTGCCCTAAAATATAACAGGTAACTGAATTTGAGGGTAGTGGACCTTGGATAAATCCTGTCTTGTCCAAAATTGTCCAGCCTCATCCACTTTTTGTACATGTATCTAAGCTGCCTGGTGAGGGTGAATCAAATTGGATGAACTTTCTTTATTCTTTCAGCAAGTGCATTAGAACCTACTATCAACTTGAAGTCAAATTCACATGATTGATTGCCTGATAAGTATCAAGTGACATTTTATATTTACCTTTCGTTGACCCTTTTTTAAACTGATATTAAGATTATCTACCTTCGGCTGACCAGCGTCAGCTAACGAGCAGAGCTTTATAAAGAAACTTGATTACTTTGGGTGATCTACAGACATTTCTTTTGTTATTTTTACTAATTTACTTGTATTCTTTGTCATTATTACGGTATATGTTTGTGGAAATTACATAAAATCTGGACCAGAATTAGCACTAAAAATCCTATACAATGAAATTTCTAAGTCACTTGTTTTTAAATATATAGACCATACATTAAAGAAGAAGTACATTATTCTGTTAGAGGCAATTCTCCCTATCCTAAATAGCTCTCTGAATCCGAGTACTTGTACATCAGCTGTTTGCTGAAGGCTTGGGTGGTCCTCTTGTTGACAAGAAGTGATTCTGGTTCTGACACATGTACATGCTTGATTCCAAGTAGAGTCAACTCCTCTGCCTAGATGCAAGATAAATGTGGATTCACTGCACTCAAAGCCATACATGTATGTTGCCTATACACATATATAGCTGTGCAAGATGCGCAATTCGAATCCATGCACAGTCATGTTGAAAATGTCTGTTTGACTGATGTTGGTTCCGTGACAGTGAATGATATACGGGCGTACCCTTGCTTTCTAACTACACAGTGAATGCGCAATACCTGAGCGGGTAGATTATGAAGTATTGATATGGAAATATAGATCGAGCCCTGACCATCAACTCTCTTCATTGTAGTGATGTGCTCAGGGCAAAATCGATTATTGATAAATGTTTTTAGAAGCTTATAGAGGATTGTCACCCGATAACAAGAAAACGGCACAAATGGATATGCACGACCCAAAAACATAATGCCTCTGCATGGTAACACCTTCAGTGGGTGAGGGCATAAAATGAATGATATTTCTGAAGTGATATAATAGGCTTTCTAAAAACATGTTTCAAATCAAACTCTTTCTCACTTAATATTTGAGGTATTTACTTACTGATCTGTATATTGCTTTTACAATCTTGAGCAGTAAATCCAGTTTGTTGAGAGGGGAGTAAGCCTCTTGAAGCTGTAAGAAGAGCTGTCGAATCTCATCTAGATCTTCCCCTTCGGGTGGCATGTAGTTCGACTACAAACAAATGATGACAAAAGTAAACTAATCCTGAAAAATAACATCAATTATTATATCAATCTGAGTGTATTCTTATAACACAATATCATCCATCAATTATAGTGTGACTGTGACAAAGACTGTTTGACCTGACTGCAGTATATAAAAGCAATACACATCATGTCAAATCCAGCATAACAAACATAATATTCACATACTTGCCAACATTTGAAAATTAAAATATCTTACTCTGAGGCACTTGATGGAATATAAAAAAAAATAAAAAAATGTTACCCTTAAAAATATAGAATGCCAAGAATGTAACGATGATAAATATAGAGTCTAGACTATTCATACTTAGGCCTGTATTTCTAAAATATATTATCCTTGAAACAAGTATACACTGTTTAAAAAGACTCCAATTTAGAATTATATCAATGAAAAATAGTTTGAAAATATATATTGACATTTATTCATTCTAATTTTCAGACTTCAAGGTTAAAGCTAAAACCATGAAAGGAATTTCCTTTAAATAAATGATTTAGGAGCACTCCAACAAAAGAAAAAAGTACAAATCTTAACCTAAATTTCATGGAAAGTAATTTACAACTGACAACAACACTAGAATGATGCATGATAAATCTTTAAAACATTCAAAATTAATATTCTGTTACATATTTTCCATGTAGATATTGCTCTTACAAATTTGGTTTGGGATCCATAAAGTAATGTCACATCGTTTGTGTACACTCCACACATATACAAGAGAGCCACGGCATGACCTTCACCATATGCTATGCAAGAGGTTGTGGTGGGGAATTCTAATGCTCAACTTTAATCATTGTTAAAGCTGTATCCAACTTAATTTCATTAACTTCACTATAAAAGTAAATGATACATTAATTGATTTAGAGGTTGAGGTATCTATATTTTAAATTGAGAAGAGGATTTAATAGCAACAGACGACATCTAAATTATTCTAGTTCCAACATCAAAGGTTCCTTGCAAAGGATAGTCGCCAATTTTTTTCCAAATATTAGTACCAATATGACCTAGAAATTCTCTAAATTCTGATATTTATCAAATTTTATTATAGGGATAAGGAATGTGGCATTCTACAAACAGGTATCCGTAAGGTGTCATTCTTGCTTTTTTTTTTGTCAGAAGTTCCTATACATGTCAGTCAAAAAATGGTGCCCTCTGTTTGTTCCAGGTCATGACTGGAAGACTGGTGAATATGCAACAATTTTCCTGAAATGTTGAACGGTTAGAATTGTGTTACCTTTATTCCTAACTCCTCAGGGGTCCTTTTCTTTGCTTGCATGATATTATGATCCATTAAGGCCATTGATCCATTCCTAATATGAAGAAAGATACAGGACATCATACCTCATGTTTTAGTATAACAGAGAGGGAAAAGTGGAGTTTTTTGTTTGTTTGAATAATCACCTGTCGATGTAAATAGGATGCATGTTCATATAAAGCCCTTAAAAAAGTTTGGAAACTCAATACCAGTAATCGATTAAATCTCTCTTGTAATGGCATAATCATCACAATCTTTAGTATCATTAGAAAGTGGGTTAAATCCTTTTTTAAATGATACCCGATTTGCTGTGATTTTTTTCAGTCATGGCATGTGCAGTAGATCCAACTAAGGGACAAGGTAAAAAGTCAAAGTTGCAAAATACACTGATTTTGCTCGACTGTGCATTCAAATTGCCCGGGCCTTTTGAACAGATATTAACCTAGGCACGATGCTGCAGAAAGTTGATGACCAAACAGTAACAAATCTTGCCTGACATGTCAAAATACTGCATGAATTTCAATTTTATATTCATTAGATTTTGGCATTCATGGATGACCAGTTAGGAACAATAGCCCCACGGTTACTTATAGGTACTAAAAATCACACTCTCTCTTTAATGTTGAAGGAAAGAGAGAGTTCAGCATAACAACATCAGTGCTTACCAGTTCATTTTACAACTTTTCACAATTGACCCTGCCCCTTGTTCTGATTGTACTGTTCACTTCATGGATACAAAATCATAACAAATATGATATCATTTTAAAGAGGAAGAAACACCCAAAATTCAATGGATAACACGACCAGAAACTGGTTTGAAAACCTTAAAAATTAAATCTGGTAATACAAAGTTTCGCTATGGGGTCATGAATTTGATTCAAATGAACATATTGGAAGCATATGCAATTTTCCAATATTCAATGATCGTTGTCGTGGTTAAAATGGAGTTTAAAGTGATGAAATTGTAAATAATAAACTCTTTATGTTTGAATAGCTCCCTCTCAAGACTGATATTACTATAGCTTTGAAACAATGTTTCTCGGCTACAATCAACCGATTTGCTATTCCCGTTTGGAAATTATATATCAGAACTGCATATTTTGAGATTTTCATGGTCGCAGCTACCATGGAATGGCCTTAGGCGCTATTTGAAATATTTGAAATTGACCATAAGCACCGGTAAATTCTTTATTCTTCAATTTCTTGAAAGCAGAAGTGTTTTAGGGGTTAAATTTTCTAGTGCTTATAATACATCCACAGGGGCGTCCTAATATATCAAAATTTTAAAGAATTACTATCCATCCAATTTTCAAAATTTCCTAAAACTTTGCATTACCTTAAACAGCCTCAAATGCCCCCAAACATACAATTTGGGCCAATTGAAGGGGATATGAGTATGGTGATTTGTATTTTTATTTATTTTCGTGATTTGACATGGAATGACCCAATTATTGAAATTATCAAAGTTGAGCTCCATGCAAGAGTAAAGTAGATAAATTGTTTGTTCTCTGAGTACGTAGAAGTACCGTATTTGCCGGCGTAAAGGCCGCAGTATTTTTGGAAGAGAAAATATCAAAAAGTCGGGGTGCAGCCTTTCGACGAGAGTAAAAAAAAAAAAAAAAGTCAAAACCAACACGAATTTGCACGTATGGGACTAGAAACAGTAAAATAACAATACCACTATGGCATACATGCCAACATTTGAAAATCAGAAATCTGTACATCATGGGCGCGAAGCGCACATCACGAGCGCGAAGCGCGAAGTCCTTTTAGCCGGGGTCCAGGGCCCACTTTAGGGCCCTGGAAGCTCTGGGTTTCCAGATGCTCTCTGGTGCAATCTGAGCCTATTTTAGGGACCATTTCCCCTAAAATTCAACCCAAGTTTATGGGTAATTTTTGTGTCATACCAAACAAAAAAGTGATTGAAGTGAATTCCACATTTTAATTTATCCTTGGCAGAGGCAGAGCAGATAATAGACATAGATTTAATTAGCCACTCATGCAGAGTGATGCATTTAAGTCTAGTTACTTTTTAAATAATTATACATGACATAGATCTATGCATAAAATGGACTGGCAATAATGGTATTCAACTTTCCAGACAACAGTCAACAATCCAAAATTATTGTAACTCATTGAGCTACATGTAAATGAGGTTGTCAAAATCAATGTCAGCAGAACAAGACTCCACCACTGATCTTTAGATCTTGCCGACAATAAATGCAGTATACATACAGAGATGCCAACCCTATATGATGGCTGTCAGTAACATTTACCATATTTGTCCGTAACAAATGGGGGTCTTTCCGGAACGCAAGACACCGCAGCATAATTTTCGCGCAAAACGTACACAAACACCCAATCACTCTTAACTGCATTTCGAACCTACCATTTTTAAGTCCAAAATAAAGATGTGCATAAAAACGTTTTTAAAAATCTGTTTCCAGTCAAAGGATCTCCTCCTTGGGTACTCGCTCTTTTGAGTAAATCCATGATAATATTCAGGAAGAAAACACCTCGTTCAAGCGTCGAATGGCAAATTCGAATCCACAGTCAAACGGCAGAACTCGTATTCTACACACGCACACGTACACTCACGATCACCAGTACGGTACCACAGACACTCCAGCCCAGGCCGCTAGGCCCGGCGTTCATGAACAACAACACACCATATATCGCACTTGCAATGTGCCCACTGAATCACCGCTACTATACTTTGAATGGGTATTGCGGGCGCCGCGCGCACGATCATCTACCACCATGCTCCCCCCAAAATGCACGACCGCACACTAGTATCAAAACAGTAATAACGGCGGCCGTGTTGTTTCGGAATTAAACAAGATGGCGGCGGACGGACCATGTGCGTGAAAGTGCCTATCCAGTGTAGTCAATGCTATGTATGGAAAGCCAAATTCCCCAAAATCGGAACGTTCCGTTTTTTAGGGCTATAATAACTTCAAAAACGGAACAGTTCCGTTAAAATCGGAACGGTTGGCATGTCTGCTATGGTACAGGACATTTCCAAACATCTTACCGACAATTTTATCTTGCATTGTTGACATGAAGACGAAAATAAACGTCCTAACACAACATTTGCCGATAGATCTTGATCTAAGGTCGTGCCAATGCATTGCAAAGGTAAAGAAAGGGACAGTCTAACGGAGCTGCCGCGAACATCCATCCGAAGTCGCCATTTTGTTTTTCCATTTCATGCAGTTTCGCATTACACCGTACATTGTGGTAGGGGTATATCGGACACCAAATCTGCCTGCGATCACTTTTTTAGCTAAACTTCCGGTAAATTATAAGAATATGGATGAATTTGGTATCAGTTTGTAAAAAAAAAAATCGAGAAAATTATGATTACGGTATTTTGTTTTGTCCGTTTTTTTTTTTCCTTTTTTTTTCGTCTTTGAAATGTCAAAGTTGGGGGGTGCGGCCTATGCGGCGGTGCGGCCTTATCGCCGGCAAATACGGTATGTCTTACCTGTTATATTCATTGATACAGCTCATGCCTATATCTGACTTCAAGGGTTCCAGGACACACTGATGTAAAGCGCTCTCAACAATGGCTTCCAAACCTGCTAGATCCAACTCGTCCATGTGCTGTATTTAAAAAAAACATTTCGTCAAAGTGTGATCTCTGTACTGTCAAACACTATACTGATACATGGATAAATCATACAATGTACATGTACTGTAATACTGAAATATTACTGTTGGTGTGTGTACTAACCCTGTCAATGACAGCATCAATCTCTGGCTCTCTTTTGTTGAGAAGATAATTCTTTGTACCACTCATGAATTGTCTGATGCTTCGAAGTACAATGTCGGGTTTATCAGTCTCGCATTTCTCTTCCTGTGTCCTGATAAATCCATTTACCAGAGCTCCAAGACCAATGCTTGTATTTGCAGCCACTCTATACAGCAAGGAAAGAAAATATTATTATTATTATTTTATTTGGCAGAAAACACATGATGTGACATGATATCAAAATACAGACTTGAAAATAATTGATAGCAAATCGCACAAAAATACATGAACAATGGGTGCACCCGGCTGTGCTGCCAGGCCTTAGGCAAAGTTAACCAAATAACTAAATTCCGCAGACCGCTCTCACCTACAATCCTACATGTATATCCCAACCAGTGTTGCAGATTTATGTGACAAGGACAATCTAAGAGATACATGTACCACATTCAAATAATTAAAATGCGCCGAGACAAAGCCTACAAATTTCCCCAGATGTTGAATCACACGCCATAGACTCATGAACACACCAGCAGAAAAAAGTGGCACAATATGATCATTAGGAAAAATTGTGTATCCGGAGTGTGATTCACCCTTACAAAATCTATACCGTAGGCCTATACATGTATTTAACATAATATCAACAACATGCAAAATGTGACATTACAACAGTGATAATATTGCACAGATAAAGTAAATGCATATATACATACAATTAAAGGAAAGTTGCATGGACGTTGAAAGAACCGACTCACTGAAACCATACATGTAGAAACATAAGGCGATAAAGGTCATTCAATAATATACTGACCAAGTGAATAGGAAATTATTAAGTTAAGGTAAAATCTATGGAAAATATGTATCAACAATTTATAAGTCAAACCTGCTGTGGCATGTTGGCAGGCCAGCTTAATATATACAATAATTATAATTATATTGCACTGCTAAGCTAAATATCTGAGATTTCATATTGGTATTGAAAGTTTAAAGTAATAGCTGAACTGAGAGGGAACATTCAAATATAATGGAGCCTTTATAAAAGCATTTTACTTTACCACTAAAGAAAACTCTCTTCAAGGGATATTACCTTTGAGATGTCTTACTATGATCTCTCTACAAGGGATATTACCTTTGAGATGTCTTGTTATGATCTCTCTAAAAGGAATATTACCTTTGAAATGTCTTGTTATGATCTCTCTTCAAGGAATATTACCTTTGAGATGTCTTGTTATGATCTCTCTAAAAGGAATATTACATTTGAAATGTCTTGTTATGATCTCTCTACAAGGGATATTACCTTTGAGATGTCTTACTATGATCTCTCTAAAAGGGATATTACCTTTGAAATGTCTTGTTATGATCTCTCTTCAAGGAATATTACCTTTGAGATGTCTTACTATGATCTCTCTACAAGGGATATTACCTTTGAGATGTCTTACTATGATCTCTCTATAAGGGATATCACCTTAGAGATGTCTTGTTATGATCTCTCTAAAAGGAATATTACCTTTGAAATGTCTTGTTATGATCTCTCTTCAAGGAATATTACCTTTGAGATGTCTTACTATGATCTCTCTACAAGGGATATTACCTTTGAGATGTCTTATTATGATCTATATAAAATGTATTTTACCTTAGTATTGCTTCTTGGATGTCTGTGCTGGCATCTCTCTTCTTGCTCTTTCCTGATATCCTATGCAGTTTCTTGGTGGCCCCACGCGAACCTTTTTTAGCTGTGACACCAAGGAAAATGTATACAATTGGAACATTACCGATATGTAATATTGTATTAATTAACTTGAAGATTTAATTATATTGAACCATGTAATACAATAAATTTATTCAAATGTAGATTTGTGACAAATTGCATCATGGACTGTACTGAAGGAAATGAGAATATTTGATTCGTAGATCTGTGTGATGGACATTAAGCATACATGAATGATGGCACTGACAAACATGTTAGTTATTTGTTCTATCAGAGACAGGATGTACATGTATACTAAATGTATCTCCATCTCTTTTCAAACTCTTTGCAGAATATATGGAAAGAAGAGCATTGATTAGCTAAGATGAGAAATTTTAATTGATCTTAAATCTGTGATGTGCTAATAACATCTCCCTTAGAGGTGTCATCATCCACTCCTCTTATTTCTGCTATTCATTAATATTTATAAACAAGTAAGAATTTGAAATGTCTAAAAGATTTACTGGTAGGCCTAAGTCCAAACGGTTCCCTGCCCTGTCCCTGACTGTCATGCTGAAACCGGGGATTGAAATTTTGATCTTGGGTATTTCAAAATTATCTTCCACAATGATATTTTGTTATTCAGAACTTATAATATACAAAAATAGAAATTGAATTACGATTTAATTACATGTAAATGTACAAGCTGAAGAAATAAACAGATATCATTCCCAAGGATGTTAGGTCTTTTTTGTGGCTCTAAATTTGGAAAGAGTCAAGCTTTGTGCTATGTATGTCGAGCATGTTCAGGACGGAATTAAAAATTTGACTCGCCTACGTATGAGCAATTTTACAATAGGCTACCACACACTCCTGACTTGACCAAAATGCTGATCAGACTATTAAAGGTACTATGTCCCTTTTGCAGCCAACCTCAAATTCTGTAGAACTTTGCAGGAATTATGAATATGTCATGTATGTCCTATCTGTGAAATTTAAACGTTAGCAGTGTCCTAATATTCAAATTACGCAAAGAAACCCGTTTACTTGCTAGACTTCACTGTCGGACACTATTGAGTGACTGACTGGCTTTTTTTCTTCTTTGGTAATAACATATACATAAAATGAGCTGTAAAGGGTACATGAGCATTTGTCTACATCAATAACCCACTTCTTGTGATGGCCAAAATTAAACTGATTGAATCTTTGCGCAGCATAAAACGTATGACCATTGGGTACAATGGTCTGAAAATCAAGACTATTACTTATTGGCTCTATAGCTCCTAAGTCGATTTCACAACTAATAGTCATTATTTTCCCACTTGAAGACATTTTCAAGCCCCACCTTTTTTAGGGAAGTTCTAAATTAGTATTATCTTTCAAATGCAATTGAATTTAACCTTTTCATTTTTTGGGCCTGCAAATGGGACATACATGTAGTACCTTTAACATTACAATTTTATAAATAGGCATTAATTGTCAAAATATCTGCAAATAATGGCTTGCCCAAGATATTATGATAAAGGAACAAAAATCAAAGCACCTCAAAAATTTGAAATTTTGCAAACAAAAGTTAAGAATTCAGTCACAGTCTTGCAAGACATGTAGCAACCGCTACATGCAAGCAGTTTACTTTAATAGACTGCTCGATAAGATGAAAACATTGTGGAAATCAAATTTTTAAAGGTACTAACATACTTTTAAAATATACCAATAGATTTTGAAATGTTCCCACCTTTAAAAAAATCTACAAAATTGTGTCATGTTACTGACCAAAGATTTCATGAAGCAAATTAATAGTAGTTTTATCTTCACCATGGCTTCAGTACCATCTCTTATTAATACATTTTAATTTCAGTAAAATATCAACAGCATTATTACATACTAAAAAAAGAAATAAAGAGAGGATTGGATGTGGCTTCTGTCATGCTGGAATTGCCCTTAGGAAGAAATGGATTGAAACTTACCAAGTAATCTGAGCTTGTTGAAATTTGAAAGGCCAGATTTATTCCTTTTAAAGTCCTTCTTTTGTGCTTCTCTTGATTGCTCAAGCTCATTAGCTTCCACTGTACTGAATTCAAGTGACTGGCTGAGAAGCAGGTGATTACCATTTTCATTTTCTGTGAAAGGAACACCTGCAGAAAATGAGCTTGCTGGATTTACTTCACAGTCTGACTGGGAAGAATTGTCCAACAAATGTCCTGCTTCATTCGTTAGAATGTCTTCAATTTCATGATCAGAAAATGTGTCCTCCTCTCCTGACTCCACATCATGCACTCTAATAAGTTTTGGTATTGATATTTCACATGAAGTCCTGTCTGGAAAATTAGACATGGGTGCCATTTGGTTTGATTTCTTATTATTGTTATTTGATGGAGAGCTGTCTGTTACTGCCTTGATCCCATAATGAACATCTGTTTGCGTACAGTCTCTCATAAGTGTATGCGACTCCGGAGTAATACCTGTGTTTGCAGGCGGTTCCTTGTTCTCACTAGTGCAAAAGAGGGGGTCAAATTCTGGAAGTGCATGCCATGCTACAGGCTCCTGTTTAGTACTGTTACAAGTAGGTAATGGCTGCAGGATGTTTTGGATTTGCTCTTGTGCCCTTGGGGCAGCAGCAGCAGCAGCAGGCTGGTGTGAGTCAGCGTAGGATTTAGATTGTCTACAACTAGCAGGTGGGGGAGGGGTCCTGTAATTATCATGTTTGTGGTTTGATAAACACTGTTGCTGCTGCTGAGTAATCAATGAGGTGACACCACACTCTTGTGCTGGGTATATATCCTTTGTCATGCTTTCACAAGCTGGCATTCTATATCCTTCATGATTTACTGGTTTCTTGTTTTGTTTTGGTGGCAACTGAGGCTGGTCATGGGGCAAACAATATTCCACATGTTCTGAACTAGGTTTGACTAGAGACCAAGTGTACCTTGCAGGCAAGGATGGCATCATGAAAATGTTTGAGGATTGCTCTCCTGTTGGAGGAGGAGGAGGTGCACATTTAGGTGGAGGGTAGCGCTGCTCACTTGTCGATGTCACAAAATCAAACTCACTGGCACTGCTAAAGCGCATGTCCTGACGGTCAAACTCTGATGGAGGTCTGTGGTAGCTTGTGATTGGATTCATGCTACTCTTTCTATCTGCCAACAAAGTCTGTGATGAGCTGCTTACAGGTCTCTTAGGATCATCCTTATCAATGGTATTAGCATTTTGATAAATGACTTGTGGTGTAGTAATGATTCCATACATGCCACATACATCTGGTTTACTAGTGAACCCTTCTTCAAAAGAAGTAGCTGATGTTACGTTCAACTGATCACGTTGCTGTCTCACAGAGCTGGCTTCTGACAGGCTTTGCTTTGATAATGGCATTGAAAAGGTTGGAGTTTCAACACATCCCTGGGTAACATGCATTAAAGAATCCATTTGAAATGCATCTTTTGGGGTTGGCAAAGTTGGAGATCTGCTGTGTGCTGATTTCCAGAAATCTACAACAACAACAAAGAATTCACAGAGTAAATAAAATAGATGAAATAAGACATGGGGGCACCTCTTTAACACTAACAGTAACATCAAAGAGAGCAGTAAACTTCTACACAATTTGTAGACTTAATGAGTTTGTGTATTTTTTTTTATGCTCATCTTCATACACACATTTTTCATGAATCCATAATAAATCTCTAAATAAAAGACAATGTTTTTTTGTAGAAAATAAGTAGAAACTGTTGGATAGTCATATACATGTAAGGCTGAATATGATGTCATTACATACGTTGCCATACATTTGATACATGGCTTTCATTTCTTGTGCATTCATTCTAAAGCAACTAATTCAAGATAATGGCAATTATAACAAGTGGTACAAAGTTTGGTTACATTTCATAGTTTATATTTAAAACGATTTTTCATTGCAAATTTGTGCATCTGTCAGCGGTAGTTTTTTTGTTTTAAGCAGGTACTGTATTAAAATGGAGGACTCAAATTTGAATATGGTATACATGAATATATTTTCTACATTATCAAAGTGGATAACATGAGTATTTATATCAAAGCAAAAAATGATATTAACAATTTTTTTAAAGGACACAAAAATGTAAACAATGAAATAAAATAAAATTAAGTGAGTCCAAACATTTACAGCTACGTCTATGTACAGATACCTGCCAGTTATACCTATATTTAGTGGAGATTAAATTGCTCATGTTATTTTGGAAACTCTTCATTCAGATTTTGTATCAATGCTAATGAACGTGCCTTGAAACAAGACAAGAGCAATTGCCTCTCTTATATACCTCTGCCTGCATTCCGTTAATTCTTTATTACCAATTTCTGTCTATGACCTACTTCACCCAAACTCTAATCAAATCGTCTTCCTTTGGTAATTCATCATCAAGGTTGAAGTACTTACATGTAACTCACTCAGTTCTTGAGATATTGCAATAACAAGACTAAAACCTGAAATTTCATAAATTAATCTCTATGACTTTTGACCTTCCACCTATTTACGCCAAAATCTAATCTGATGATGTTCCTATAATGATACATACAATCACCAAATGGTTCTTCAGATGTCAAAATCTAATCTGATGATGTTCCTATAGTGATACATACAATCACCATATGGTTCTTCAGATGTCAAAATCTAATCTGATGTTCCTATAATGATACATACAATCACCAAATGGTTCTTCAGATGTCAAAATCTAATCTGATGATGTTCCTATAGTGATACATACAATCACCATATGGTTCTTCAGATGTCAAAATCTAATCTGATGATGTTCCTATAGTGATACATACAATCACCAAATGGTTCTTCAGATGTCAAAATCTAATCTGATGATGTTCCTATAGTGATACATACAATCACCATATGGTTCTTCAGATGTCAAAATCTAATCTGATGATGTTCCTATAGTGATACATACAATCACCATATGGTTCTTCAGATGTCAAAATCTAATCTGATGATGTTCCTATAATGATACATACAATCACCAAATGGTTCTTCAGATGTCAAAATCTAATCTGATGATGTTCCTATAATGATACATACAATCACCATATGGTTCTTCAGATGTCAAAATCTAATCTGATGATGTTCCTATAATGATACATACAATCACCATATGGTTCTTCAGATGTCAAAATCTAATCTGATGATGTTCCTATAATGATACATACAATCACCAAATGGTTCTTCAGATATTGTTGTATTGAGGAAGCATGATGAATGTGGGCGGAGGCATGACGACACATTACACACATTTTATTACACCTTAAAATTAAAATCTCCTAATCAATAATAAACTGAAGGGGTGATACCTTCCTCGAGGAGTGCCAGAGATTGAATTTCCCGTAAGTTCCTCGCAGCCATAACAGCTTTTGGAAGAGCCAATCGGCATGGCAATCCAATCTGAGTTTGAATGTGGTATGCTATAAGGTTATCCAATGCGGGGAACACCATGTCTTCAATCAACAACTTTACCCCTGCAATGACAAAAATAATCAAAAGATAATCAAGAGATATATTAGGCAATACATTAGACTGTATGCCAGATTGATGCTATCAACCAAACCTGTCTTCGTAAAGTTTCAATGTGATGCAAATTTATAGAGGTTAACACAGTTTGCATCAACTTGTGCTAACTTCTAGTTCCCATTAAACAACTTCACCTAAATATAGTAATACACATATTTATGTATATATCTTTTGTACATTTAATAGTATGCAGGTGTATGTCTAAATATCGTTTTAAAACCTTTACTGTTCAATCAATATTACTCTTATGTTATGTATACATGTATCAGTATTATTTTTTGCATTGTATGGTTGTTCATATGTACTGTCATTATTGTGATGTGGTGTTGTTAATAAATTCAAATTCAAATTCAAACTCAAGACACACACTGTTGGCATTTCTACATGTATGTTAAATCTTGTTTTTCATCTCTACTGGTAATGTGTAGAGCATTCCACAGTTTAGGAATGGCTATCTAGACATAAAATAAGTGTAAATGTAGGATTACCTTGTAATGTGCTCTCGATGGGGTAACTCTCAATATATGGACCCTTCCCTGTACCAGGATGCTTCAATGTCAGAGAGAGTTTATCCTTCTGCCTGGCCTGCCGCACCACAAACGTCTGCAAACATAAGAAATTATATTACAAGCTTTGCTTCACTATGAACAGATTATTAACAACAGAACATCAAAGCTGCCAACCTTGTGCCACCCAAAAAAGGAACCATGATAGCAAAAAAGGGAATTTCAAGCAAAAAAACGAATTCATTAAGACGAAACTTATAACCACGCGTGACACACTTCCAATGCAGAAATGTCCATTCCTCATGCTGTTTTTTCCATATCAGTACCTACACATGTATAGTTTATATATATATACAAGTTCATTTCATTTCATTTTCATTTCATTTTTATTTTTTCATTTCCAACAAAATACAATACATAATAACGAATACAATGTAAAATGTATACAAAACATAGTTACATTTGTAATAAACAAATCTTAACAGTAATTGGAACATTTGAGGAAGACAAAAATTGAATTTTTAAATTTAACTGCATTTATATTTTGAGGAAATAGAGAGGTCAACTGAAAAGCAGAGTTTGTAAATTGTGGACCCCTCAGATAATAATGAGTGTGAAAAGAATATGGAATACATAATCAATCAAAGAAGAATAGCGGCCAACAGAGACAACATTTATTAAAACACGTAATGACTGTAAACAAGAAGACGTAACAAATTACATGACGAAGAAAGAACAGAAAAAAGAAAAAGAAAAAAAAATGTGGGCTGCGTTTGGAGGGAAGGAGAGGAGAGAAAAGGAAAATTTTAGAGATCGAGCACGAAATAGGGAGCTCACAAAATCCTTGAGATAGCTGAAACAAAAAGAGCAAGAACATGATGGCAAGAAGTTTTGTTTTTAGAGATGGGCAGAAGAAAAGAGGGAAAGAAAAAAAATTGGGAAGGAGATGTTGTATCACAATAAATTTCTAAATATTGTAAATTTCTAAATATTATAAGATTGTAATAAGGACAATTTTAACTTTTTAAAAAAAGCAATTAGTGAAGTGGAAGTTTTCAAATCGTTACGCAGAGTATTCCAAAATTTAGGGCCTTCAAAAATGAACGTGTTTTGTGCAGAACATGTTCTCAAAAGAGGTAAATGAAACTCATCGGATTGTCGAGTGGGGTATCTATGAACAGCATGGTTTTTAAGAAACATATCATTAAACACAGAAAATTTAAAAATTTAAAAATTTAAAAAATGTATTTTATGAAGAAAAAAAGTACTACCGTAATTTGGAGGAAAAAAAAGGATTAATTCCGGAAAAGCGTAATGGTCAGCAGCTCTGGAACATGAATAAACCACACAGAGAGTATGATTAGTTCGTGAAACACCGAGTTTGGACTTTGTAGTCCCCATGCCTATTTCATGCATATCTCAATATTCTACTTTCTAGATACACTGTCGTTTAAAGGAGTCTGTTGAGTAAGACCAGGATTGGTCCGTTATATGGTGGATGCATGAGTTTACATTTAGTGAATTTCTTTCTTTTGAGAAAGCTGTAAAGTTCTGCAAGTTAATGCAGGTTCACCAACTATCAACTCACAATTGGGAAAATCATATTGTGTTACTGAGGGAAGAAGTATGATTTAAAGGAATCTTTTGAAAGAGGCAAGACAGATTAATTCTCTGATGTAAAGTGGGATATTGTTCCCTATTTTTGAGGCAGCCAATGTAAAACATTTTGGGTAGATGACAGTCTCGTTTTGGGTATAATTTATTAATTTTGAAGACACCCAAGCAGGCTTTAAAAAGAATGTGTTCTATAGACTGAGGTAACCAGCGGAGTTCCTTAATCAAGGAAGAAGTATGAGTCTGAGATCCAAGACAAAAGACTAATCTAGCGGCTTGATTTTGGTCAAGTTTCCTTCTATCTTTTGCAGACAATACAGTATAAAGACAATTAAATAATCTAACTTGGATAGAATTAAGGCATGAACAGCATGGTGACAAATCTCAACGTCAATAATATATCAATCTTCCATAAATTCCAGAGATGATAATTACATTTACAAACTACATTGTTTACATGTTTTATAAAACAATTATCAATCTGTAAGTTCTGGTAAAAAGTCTCAGTGCATCCGGCATTAATTTGCATTTTCTAATATGCATGTGCAGAGTTCCCTTCTTATTTTTCTGCTCCTGAATCACAAAAAAACTTTTTACCAGAACTTGCAAATCACTAGGCCGCTGGAGCAGGCGTTGGGAGGCAGGCATCTATAGGCCTGCTTTGATTGTAACGCTTGCCGTGTCCCTCGACATGTATTTTGAGATATAACAAATTGTATTGCAGTTGTTTTCATATTTTTTAGATTGAATTTTTCAATCCAGATGAGGCTTGATCTATTTTTACAGGTTTAATGTCCAGTTTCTATCCCATTCATCAATGTAGATTTCTATATCCAGTTACTATCCCATTCATCAATGTAGATTTCTATATCCAGTTACTATCCCATTCACCAAAGTATATTTATAATATATCCAGTTTATACACTCCTAGTTTTGTTTGCTTCATCCAGCATCAATTCTGTGTGAGCCTTGGTCAGTGACTCATATTTGAATATATCTGATATAGAATTACCGTAGGTGTCGACTACAGCGGTTTGAGATATTAATTACAATGTCAAAAGTTATCAAAAATATGTTGTAAGATGTAGATTTCTAAAGTTAATAATTCCTTTCGTAAACAAAACCGGGACATTGGACCCCTCGAAACTGGCAGTCTATGGATATCATATTGGATGTATGAATGTATGTTGACTTGAATGTTCAAATTTACCGATCATCATTTTGTCGACAGGTCAAATATTTGACCTGACTACAGCACTAGAATACAAAGTAAATGTATGACGTCACCCGCACAGAGTGACAGTTTGTTTTGTGTGAGTAAAGTTTGCCCTGAGTACAGCTGTAATTAAGCTGAAATTTTGTGAATTGAATCACAGTCATAAAAAGGGCTCTTAATGCAAGCATGCATCTGCCAAAGTTTCTGTACATTTTGAAATGATTTAGAGTTGTGGTTAATCCAGGGGCAATCAACTCTAAAAATATCAATACATTTTCTATCAAATGTTTCAGCTGGACTGCCATCGCTACCCTGCTACCCCTGACAGTGTGGCCCAGACTTTGAAAATTCTATACCTGTATCTATGATCCAAGCTAGATCTTGGGTCATCAAAGACCCACCGTGCAGCAATTTTTCTTTTCACTTTTCCCCTTACCAAGCTTCTTTTTTTTTTTAAAGGAAGATGACACTTATAAAAGTATAATAACAAAAAGATAACAAATTTGACCCTCACAGTTAGGGCCTAGTAAAATCTACATCCCAATTTTTGTTGAAATTGCAAAAGGCCAACTTTCCATTGCCTTTTTAAGGGTGCGTTTATGCGTTTATGCTCAACCAGAATGAGGCTTTTGTTAGGCCTTAAGTTCAAAACACGGGTGAGTATTAAATACCCCTGGGTATTACTCACCCCAAAAAATATAATATGGAAAGGAAAAATACTGAAAGCATTTAATGTAATTTGTACATCTCCACTGTGAATGGACAATCAGCATATACATATACATGTAGAATGAATGATAGGAGGATGAATGATGAAACCACAGCATATTAAAGCAACTGGAGTCATCCAGGTAGTTCAGATGAATTAAAACTGAAGGACAATAGACAGGGGGTGGGGGGTACTTTTGACAATTGAATGTAAGGTACTCACTGCGACAGGTTGACTCTGCAGATAATGGGCTGCTGCTGCCCTTTGTGTAGAGGGTAGAAACCAAATTGGTTTAGTGTGAACCAGGCGGGTCATCATAGTCAGGGTACTATCAGGCAGGGAGTGGCTAAGAGAAGCATTACATCCTGCTCTATCATGAGTTGAACTGTCTAAACCTTGTAGTTGAATTAACGACTCCGGAGCACTTAGGGTGGAGGTATGCTTGCTGCTCATGGATGGCAGCCCAGTTGAATCACACTATAATGAAAGAAATTAATCATAAATTAAATCCGTCTCAGATTACCAAAGTTCCTTGTAGAGCTATATGATACTTGTATAGCAATACGATACGTAATTACAATTTTGTAGTCTGATCGTTATATAATGAAACTTTGTGTAATAAAAAGCCTGTTTGGGAATGGTTTTGAATGATAACAGCATAAAGATCCAGCATCCAGCTCTAGTGTGTACATCGTATTGTACATTGTATAACTGGGCGGGGCTTAGCATGACCGTGCACTCATCACTGGCAAGCTGTCCACTCACCTTGTCAAAACAAGTTTCTGTATGTAAAACATTTCCTTAAAAGATTTTGATATCTGGTCAATATGCTCCTCTCGCTCGCTATACGATGATTCTTTATACAACGTTCTTTAAATGAGTTTCGTATAAACTTCTTTAAGTCTGAAGAGGCTAATAAAGCGGATTAAAATTCTCAAGAGCAAGTTCCACTGAAGGAAAGAAGAGAAATCCAATTCAATCCAATCTATAAAATGGCAGAGTGCTCACATCTCTGTAGTTCCATAATCAAAGACACTGGTGAAACACCGTTGTATACAGTGCACATCAAAAATCATACTGTTTAGTTGACTAATTTTAGGAGCTTCTCATGGAAAAGGATAACCTATGAGACCTTGACATTTATTTCATGGGAACAGAGTAACTTACATTTATATTATATCTTATTGTTTGTTTGTTTGTTTGTTTATTGATGAGGCACATCCAAGATTTATTTATCCTACCTCGTGGTAATTTCCCTAGAAAATCTCAAGATTAATTTTACAGAATTACCAGTAGTGCATTATAATAACCATGACTGCAAAAAATACAATTCCACACGTGCCTCTGAGGTGTACTGGGGTAGGTTAAAACCTAATCTCAGGAACAGTTTACAGAACATGAATTCAAACGGATACAAATATATATCAAGAAATAACACTTTTGATATTCTAAAAATGTACAGAAGGTAAAATGTCAGAGATAAAAGGGTCATTCCATCGGGTTGGGTCAAAACAGCATTTTCACGTGTTTGAATGTTGAGAAGCTATTTATTGAATTCAAATGTATTTTTAGAAAGACAAAAGTATGTTTTATTTAGGAGTAATGTATGATAGAATAAATAAACATTAAAACAGAAACTCAAGTGAAATGTGTTAAAAATCGGCAAGTTAGCCCATATTGAAAAAACACAAAACTGACGTTACAAACAATGTCCTACAGTGTAGGCACTTTTTTTTATAACGTCGGTAATTCTTACATTTTCCACAAATTTAGCAGCATATTTTCTCAGAAAGTTTCATGTTATTAGAAAGGTACAACCCCTCATAAACATATGTAGAACGATTAACGATTAAATCGGTCTGTAAATAGAGGTGTTGTGGACTAGTGGATAAGTCAACTGACAGCAGATCACAAGGTACAGGGTTCAAGTCCCACCGCGGCACTAATGTCCTTTGGCAAGACGTTAATCTACATTTGCCACTCTCCACCCAGGTGTAAATGGGTACCTGATATGCTTGAGCGCTAGTTACTTTGGCAGCTCAGCTACGACCAAGGTAATATGTGTAAAGCGCCATGAGCGTCAGAGCCTGACGGATACCGGCGCTACATGTATATAAATATATTATTATTATACAAGAAAATAATAAAATTACCACAAAACTCGGGCGGGATGTCCATCTGTATTTGAGATCCAAACCAGCCCCCTAGCTTCAGTTTTTGTGTTTAAATGACCTGCTAGTTATTCACGAATGTGCGGACATGTTTTTTGCCGGAGTGCGACGACCTACCCCTACACTGCAACCACAAACGTGACAATGTCCATGTATAAACGATGGGAGGCCATTTTGGCCCGTCAGCGCCCAAACTGGTAGGTATTATGTTTATTTAGTCTTTTTTCTGTCTCAAATTTGTATCATGGACAATAAATTCCATTTTTTTTAAATGTAATTCCGTTTAAAATTGTGTTTTTTATAACTTAAAACCACTAAATGTGGGTGAAAATGTTACTGTTGTCCCACACACCGATATATTTGTTATAACGAAACATGCAAAATCAATGCCGGACTTTTACCCTTAAGAAGCTAGTTTCTTAAACAGAAATTGAATTTTGTTATAAGAATCCCGTAAATAAAGATATAAATGATGTTCCTATACCTCATAATATTTCTTACAACTGTTCAATTAATTAATATTATTTATATGATGCCATTAATTGTCATTGAACAATATTGGCTAAGCCTATAAGGAAAAACACAAGTTATTGAATATTGTTTCCTTCCAGTTAGGAAGTTCAATCTAAGGCCCAACATATCCAACTTTGGGGCAAAAAAGGGAGGTTGGGGTTGAGATAGAGAAGGATGGAGAGAGCTAAAGGGGAGGGCATGCCCCCCCCCCCCCCCCCCCGATTCAATTAGATTTGGATACATAATGTAATGAGCCTTTTTTGTAATTAAATAATTATTGATGTTTGCCATGTGGCTCCCACTCCCCCCTCCTCCAAAGGGTAAAGGGGGGGGGGGGGGATAAGGGGTTTCAACACCTACAGTACCCTCCCCTCCAAAAAATAAGAAGAACAACAAAATAATGATAAATAACAAAAATAATTTTTAAAAATAAATAAATAAAAATTCAACAAAATGAAAACCCAATATTTTGCTCCGAAATCTACTTCTCTTTGGGCATGCAACAAGCCAAAAGTAAGGATGATACCTCCCTATCCATCTTGCAATCCTCTGTGTAGTTCGTTCCATCCTTCTTACGATGTGATTTTACAACAGATCTAGATAGAAGTACTTAATTAAACGGAACACACATTTTGAAATGAAAGGTCAGAGAAGCAATTTACAGTTTTGTTTTTATTCATTTAATATTCTTTCCTCATTTGTTTTTATTTATTTATTTTCATGCACATTTATTAGATTGCTGCATCCATTTCATTCATGGCTCCTCTACCTCCCCTGAGGATTCAACTCCGGCAGAGAGAGAGAGCAGGTAAAATGACAAGTCATCAAAACCTTCCTGGAAAACAAAGATCTTTCCAATCTAGTCACTATTTTGAAGAAGATATAAAGTTAAACATTAATATCTATCATTATTCCTCTTGTATGAATATTTTGTTTTTGTTTTTTACTGATGAATAGATGAAATATATTTCAGATGACATTTGATGTAGTCTGTCATGTTTCAATGAGTATAAGATGATAGTTACTCTAATAACATACCAATGTTACTCAGACATGATGTCCATGTAACACTGGTAACTTGAGATTTTGAGGTGAATATAGACCATAAATCTTGCAGGTTTTCTTTCATCTGTGTCATCATCTCATTAAACATGTTTCATGCATCAATTAATTGGCACATTTCTTAGAATGCAGCCAAGATGTTCTATGCAAGAAAAAAGATTACCCTTTAGAAAAAAACTTGATCTGAAAATTGCTAGTTCCTCATTTGTTTCATGTTTATAAATTGATATAATAATGCTGAGTTCGAGTTTTAAGTATTCTGAACTATTGCTCCCATCATCTTAATGTTTTCCACACACAAAAAAGTGGAGTTCAGACTGTGAAAAGTTTCTGATCAGAAAATAAATGAGCAAGTAAAAAAAGATGTCCATGTAACGTTGGTATTTTGTTGTGTCCTTTTTTTCATTTTAATGAAAGTGTGCAAAGGAATACACACAATTGCAATGGAATCTATTGTAGGATTGGTGTTAGAAAAAGGATATAACAATAACAAAATTATTTACCAACTCTGAATTGTGCACCTTCATGTCACAATTTATGACCCAACCTGATGGAATGACCCAAACATATCAGAGGTAAAAAAAAACTAGATGGAACTTCGACTGCGCGCAGTCGAAAATGATGCCTCCGTCATAGAGCAAGTTTACAAACCAAAACAGAAGAAATTTTTCAAATTCAAGTTTCATTATAATCCATTAACAGGTTCTCAGAATATCGTGATTACAAAAATCTACTCAGTTCATTGGCTCTGCAAGATGTCCTGAGTTAAATAGTAATCCATCTGTCAGTTCTAATGATAATGCGATCACAAGCTATTTTTGCATACATAATGAGCCCTGTGACCTTTGACCTTTGACCTCGTGACCCCAAAATATATTCAGTTCATCGGCTCTGCAAGATACATACATGACCAAAGTTTGGCAGGAATCCATTAATCGGTTCTTGAGATAACGCGATCACGAGCTGTTTTTGCATACATAATGAGCCCTGTGACCTTTGACCTTTAACCTTGTGACCCCAAAATCTAATCAGTTCATCGGCTCTGCAAGATACATACATGACCAAAGTTTGGCAGGAATCCATTAATCGGTTCTTGAGATAACGCGATCACGAGCTGTTTTTGCATACATAATGAGCCCTGTGACCTTTGACCTTTAACCTTGTGACCCCAAAATCTAATCAGTTCATCGGCTCTGCAAGATACATACATGACCAAAGTTTGGCAGGAATCCATTAATCGGTTCTTGAGATAACGCGATCACGAGCTGTTTTTGCATACATAATGAGCCCTGTGACCTTTGACCTTTGACCTCGTGACCCCAAAATCTAATCAGTTCATCGGCTCTGCAAGATACATACATGACCAAAGTTTGGCAGGAATCCATCAATCGGTTCTTCAGATAACGCGATCACGAGAACGGGACGTACGGACGGACGTACGGACGGGACGTACGGACGTCCGGACGGACGGACGGACGGACGGACAACCCGAAAACATAATGCCTCCGGCTACTTCGTAACGGAGGCATAAAAAGGTCAGAGGTAAAGCATTAAAGGTAATACAAAGTTTTGATATGGGGTCATGAATCTGGTTCAAATGAACATATTGGGAGCATATATGTGATCTTACACTATTCAGTGATCATTGTCTCGGTTGAAATCGAGTCTAAAGTGATGAAATTATAAATAATATACTCTTTATGTTGTATAGCTCCCTCTCAAGGTCAATATATTGATTTAGCTATAAAACAATGTTTCTTAACTAAAATCGACCAATTGGTTATTCCCGTTTGGAAATTATATATCGCAACTGCATGTTCTGAGATTTGAATGGTCGCAGTTATCATTGTATGGCCATAGGGGCTATTTGAAATTTACCAAAATTTACCAAAATTTACCGGGAGCACCGGTAAATATTGATATTCAATTTATATCGAAAGCAGAAGTGTTTTATGGGCTATTGTTTTTACTGCTTATGATACATCCAGAGGGGCATCCAAATATATCAAAATTGTAAGGAATCACTATCCAGCCAATTTTTAAAATTTACCAAAACTTTGTATTACCTTTAAGAGGTAAAAATGTTAAATCACAAAGTAATTGTTCTATATTAATGACCGGGTAATAATATATCTGTAAAGCGCTTAGGCACATCGTTGGATCGGTATATTGAGCGCCATATAAAAAACGGATTATTATTATTATTATTAGTACCTAAAGATACATTCCAATCAAATACAATGAGATAATTTGTTGTACTACAGTATTGTGTCAATCATCCAGCTTATTTTTTATATATTAGTGTTTTTTTTCTGGGGGGGGGGGACTGGGAAATATGCAAGGGCTAGACCTCATTCAACTATCAAAATGCACCTTTGATTTTTGACCTCTTCCACCTAAAATATAATCATTTAATCCTGGCATGCTCACACATACTTCAACCAAGTTTGGTTTGAATTGGTTCAATACTTTTCAAGTATAAATCATGGTAACAAAGTATTTTCTGGTAATTTTCAACACTTTTATAACACTGTGACCTTTGACCTTTGACCTTTTCCACTCAAAATATAATCAGTTCATCTTGCATGCTCATACATACTCTGTTTCCTGGTTCTGAAGTTATCACTGTAACTAAAGCAGGACATATAGATGGACGGACAATCCAAAAAAGTAATGCTTCCAGCACTACCTTTGGTGACAGAGACATAAAGCATCTTGACGTATTACTACAATATGTGTGCGAGTGAAGTTTAGCGAGTCGCCAAATCTGTATTCAAACTTTCTGGTTTGTACAAAATGTGTGAAAGAGTGAAGTCAATTCAACTTGTGACACCTCAAACTAGTTATATTAGTGAGATATGACATGGTTGGATCAACTTGGGGCCATACCTCTGGAGTGGATACCTTTCATATATAGAAGAAAAAAAACTTAGTGTTTCTATGTGTTCTTGATAACAGGGTCAATATTAAAGAAAAGATCCAAAGAAAGCTCACCTCATCTGTGTCTGAGAACGTCTTGCTGCTTCTGAGTAAGCTCCTACAAAAGAACAAAAAAAGTTGTTCATGGTCAAATAGAATATAAGTTGATAACATTCACCTCACTTGCAAATTTGTATCAATGTTGGCATTCGATTTGTCCCTCACATGTATAGAACATCATGAAAATATATTTAACAAGATAAATGCGACTTCGTCTCAATTAAATGACTTTGCCAAATTCTGTTAAGATCATGACTGAATAATACTTGGAATATAATGATGAGAACAAAAAGTCTATACTTACATTATATGTCAGTTGATCTTTATTACTTTCTACCTTTGACCCAACAATCCCAAAATTTGATTGCTGGTCTCCCTACAGTAGTCGAAGGCTTTGAGTTTACAGCAAAAATGGCTTCAAATAGCTTCAAATAGCTACTGATTTGGTGATAAGATTTAAAAACCTTTAATTTCATTTAATACATGGACTCCCTGATCTTTGCCCTTTAACCTTCTTAACCTGAAATCTAGTTTCTCACACTACCAAGGTGAGGTATACTACAACCAAGTTTGAAGTTCTTGGCTTAAATCATTCTCGAGACATTGCTACGATGGGGCTAAAACCCTGCTATTTAATGTAAATAGACCTATATGACCCCTGACATTTGACCTACATGTACTTCTAATTTCAAAATCTATCACAATGATGATGCACGCTAACATCAAACTTCCAGTTAATAGATGAAGTAGTTCTTGAGAAATCCCAATAAAAGAGTTAAAATCATTTCATGGAAATAGACCTGTATGACCTTTGACCTACTTTCTAAAAAAAACTACCCCGTCACCACCTTTGGTGGGTGGAGTACAATTTTTAGACAAAACTAATAGGTGCATGGTCTGTGCTTGAAGAACAGTCTGGGAACTAATTACCTGTCTTTGGCTTCAAAAGACACATGAGAAGTACTAAGTGGTGACCTGGGAGACGTTGGGATAAAAGACTCCTTCTTCTTTAGATCGTTCAGCATTATATCCAATTCAGTAGAGATACTAGAAAGCATCTACAGGTAGAATAAAGAACATAAACAAGTGTGTGAGTAAACTCTGCAATGCATAATCTATGATGTCCCTGCAAGAGTGACCAATTTAAAATAAAGATGAATTAATAGAAGCATTTCTTGTGATATTGAATGAATTTATATGAACTGGCAGAATAGTATGTACTGTACATATTAAGGTGTGGAAGTTTTGAAGCCTCAAACCCTTCCCACAAACTGTCAAAGTAAAATGTGACTCTGTCAAGCATTTAATCACTGAGAAATGAGAATACTCTTGCCATGCTGAAACTGTATGTCCTTTCATTTCTGGGCATGGACACACTGCTATCAATGCTTTTCCCTATTATTGGGATGAGCTACCTGATACATCACTTGACTGTGGATCACAGGGTTTGTGATATATGTACCGCCGCAACACTTTTTGAAACTCTCTACCCTCGTGTTAAATGAGTACCTGGTAGGGAATGTTAATGTGGGTGGATTGGCATAAGAGCGCTGGTTAATGATGCCTGGCCGGAATACTCACCAGGGAACGGAGCATGTGCACCATCATGTGCGGATTAGCAAACAAGTAGAATGAAAGGGATAATAATAATTACAATGTAAAGTTCTAATAGAAAGGGAGTGTTAAGCGCTCTAGTGCTTATAATGATATTAGTCACATGCAAATGTGACTAAGATCAGTTTTATGTACTGTACATGTATGTACAGTGTATCTTCCATATTTGGGAATAATGGTCTGCCTAAAGGAATGCCTTGTTGGATCCCTCTGTACATGTACTAGCTTCCTCTGTTGTTGCAATGACGAATTACCTTCGTCATTGCCTTGTTTTCGTTCACATTCTGCCCCATTAATATTTTCCTCCTTATATTCCTCGTCAGAAAATCGCATTCGTTTTGCACATGATGCTTGTTATTCCTAGTTAGGTGCTTTCCTCATGTCCTTTTCCTTTCAAATTTCGTAGGCATCATCTCTAGCATCTCATCAAGGTCACCTACTTTTTCTATTTTCGAAATCACTCATGCATGACCGTCCAGGCGCCATTTTGTCCGTTTCTGGTCCATTTTAAGGCCTTTCTTTCTTCCTTCCTATCTCCACTATCACAGATCCTACAAACTTCTAACAAATTCCTCTAGATAGTCTGAGAGATGTTCTTTCATCTGCGACGTATGACTTGACCTTCAAAATGCCATCTTCATACTCAAAATTCAAATCTAAAACCGACTCCGTCAAAAATCTCTCAAGTTCTTGAAAAATGGACCCCTAAATAATCTAAAACTGCCATAACTTTCTCATATAAATTCCGTTTTGTATTTAAATCTCACAGTGTCTTTATCTCATAATTGCACATAGCCATGCCAAATTTCACGCTCCAATGGCTTTGCACAACATAAATAGCGCCCTCTAAAGTTCTGGGAATTGGCTTTCTGTCTGTGGCCGTATCTCCATAATGGCTTGGCAAACCCGTACCCTTTTTTTGGATTTAGATACTTGAAGATATGCCCTTTCCAGCCATATACAAAATTATATACCCTATCACTGACCAAATTTGAGAAAATTGCCCTCCAAATTCGCCATTTTCAAGAAAATTGAGAAATAACTTCAACTTGCTCTAAAATGGCGATCGTTATACCTACATCAATGAAACTTTGCAGACATATGTATCCATATACGTGACAACTGTTTACTAAGTTTGGTAAAAATCGAATATGTCAGCGCAAAGTTATCGCCAAAAATGATGAATTTACTATGGATTACGTAATAGCGCGTTCAATGCGCGCAATACATTGCGCGCAGTTAACAATGGTGTCAAACTGACCGCAATGAAGAGCCCTTTCGGATGATACCAAGTATTATATATGTTCACACAGAAAATTGTGAGTAAATCGCATTTGAACAAAGATCACTACACGAATTCCGCAGAGTTTCCGCCCGAACCTAACACGTTTCGGCTATGACGTCATTTTTTCAGACTGCTTTTCGCCCCTTAAACGTCCTTTTTTTCCCTTGAAAATTTGCAGTGACATGCCGAGTTCCAATACGCAGGGCACCTCTTGGCCGGATTTTTGAAATTGGTCAAGGGGGCCATTTAAGACGCCATTTTGTCCTATACATCTATTTTACATCACGTGTTTCGATAGGATTATCATAGAAAAAAAGAGAGTTGTTTACAATAACAACCATGAAATTCTCTTTCTAATGATACCAAATACGGCCCATAATGAGAGATAAAGAGAGGGAGAAAAAACAATTTAACTCCAGTCATAATACAGATTCTGTACGTTTTCCGCCCATGCATTACACGCATTGTCTATGGGGCATATCGGGTTCACGCTTTTGGCCCCCAGAACGAACTTGATTGCAATGTCAAACATGCACCAAATCCCATTGGTTTGTGCACGCAGTGCTTGCGAGCCCTTTCTAGGTTCTTTCCCCTATCCCAATTTCTTTCAAACTTCGTAGGCATAGTACCATCCCATCAAGGTCACTGTTGATGCCTTTCTTTCGCCCTACCTATCTCCAATATCACAGAAGCTACAGACTTCGTGCAAATTGCTCTGGATAGTCCGAGAGAAGCTCTTTCGTTTTGACACGTAGAAACACGGCGTCATTGCACGCACATCGTTCTGACACGATTGCATTTCTAGTTTTAAACTCTTCTTCTCTTTTTACTTTTCTTGAAAAAAAATTGCAAATGGATGTACACCGTGGTAATTTGGTTCCGTCGAAACCATCGATGGAATATTTACCAGCCAATTTCGATATGCATCTCTACAACACCCCTAGGCTAAATGTACTCTTCTAGTCTGCTTTTGCAGCAAATTAAACTTCTACAAATCAAATTCCCAACAAAGCTTGGTGCTCACAGTTGCCAACATGAGAACCTTTATGTAAAAATAAAGATGCCTGACAAAAAAAAATGTGTCTGATACAGAGAGTTTCAATACAGAGAGCGGTGACTATATGCTATGCATGCACACATAATGTAGTAACATCAGGGATGATAGTCACATACCAGTAGGCTAAAAAAATACAGACATCACTAACTGGGGGGTTGAGGGTGGCTCCTAGGCCCCCTGGCAGGGTTCAGGGACAGAGCCCCTGACGGGGGGGGGGGGGGGGGGGGGGGGGGAGGGGGTGAGGGGCAATGCCTCGATCCTGAAGCTCCTCCTTTCTATTAGTACACACAGTCTCTCTGAAAAAAGGCTCTGAAAAAAGGCTCTGATAGATGTACTGTAGACAGAAAAAATTATCTGGTATGGGGGAATTCTTTCATAAAATGTTTAAACATGTACTTTACATGTACATGTATGTTTCTCTGACATCAATAACAAAAATCTACGTCTTTTATTAGCAGAGAGTCTGAGCCAAGGCCAGATAGGATCTGGAATGTATCGGCAAATGGACGATTTCAGTCAATATTTTTCGGGGACACCGGCCACAGCGCGACGCGTGATTTTTCTTTGTCGTAAGCATTTAAGTAAAAAATTGTATACATTGTACGTCAACAGCGCATACATGTAAGTCAGTCCCTTCAAGATCTAATTATGCGAGGTTGACTGTAAATCTTATACTTCATTAATTACCTGTGAAAGTTTATGTAAATTTCAGTAGAAAGCAAATCCATGCTCAAAAGGTATGCCAGTTTGTGTTTGATCAATTAAAACTTTAAAGTTGATTACTTTCTTATTTGTTATTATTATTATGGAGTGACTAATAACAGCATACAGTACATGTACCCGCTATCAACTGCCATATGTAAAATGTAAATATGAGAGGATGGGTAAGATACATCATTCATTCATTCATTCATTGATCTGCAGAAAAAATGTGCTGATTGCATGATACATACATCTTGGATAGATTGCATCCGTTTCATGGCATAGGAGTCATCATCAGGCCACTTAGACAAGCCTGCTGAAGGGTTCATCTTGCTTGTTACAGACATGGTAGCCTGGTGTTATACAGGACTTTTTTCACAATGAATCTGAGAACAATCCCTGCTTCACAATCTTGGTGAACTGCAGCCTATATAGCTTTCACATAATGTGGATGCTTGCCTCTTATCACAAAAGGCTACCAACAGGAAAGACGTCAATATTGCTAAAAAGTAAAACTCTTCTCTGTCCTATTAAAATGTCAAGAGAGTCTTGTCAACACAATCCGCTCTAGACCACATTGAAAACGTTTGAGTATCAATTGACCTTCATGTGATGTGTTATTTAGAGCTGATGTTCATCTACACCCATGTACGTGCCACAAACAATGCATAATGTATTAAAGGTATAGAGATACGTAGTAGAACTCTAAGCTGTTGATATTGTGGCGTAATGCTGAATGACCTAAACATGATGATGCACAAGCTTTTCTTTATTCCTAATTACGGTACACATAAAGACGGTACACATAAAGACCGTGCAGATTTTATGAGACTGTTTTCAATACTGTAACTTCAGCACAGATCGAGTTTTCCAAAGTGAAAAAGAACTCATCAGCTTGAAGTGTTGCACTGAATGAAGAAGACAAAATACAGCACATTCCTATTGCTATTGTTTCCAGTGCAGATGAGAGGCTCACATCATGAAAACATATCCATGGGTTGCAATCACAGATAAATTGTTCATTTCAGACTCTTCACTATATAGTACATGTACAGTAGGTGAGACACAAATCATGAGTTTTCTTCATCTTTATAATGAAGGCCAACTCCCAGCTCTGATCCAGCTCTAATTCAACTACATGTATCAAAGTCATATTCCTCGCTGTCATACACAATGTAGTTAAACCTGACACAGAAACACTCCTTTACTTTATAGTTGTGAAGCATATCTAGACTAGCTAGGGCCTGCATTTCCCTTGAACTATTCTATCTCTCTTGTTTAGTCCGACACAGTAAGGTACAGTTATGAGTAAGAAATGCCAGAGAGTGGAAGTTGATATGACATAAAAAGGCCAGATCCATCCCCCTCCAATTGAGGTACACATCCACTTGCTTCCGGTATATATTACTCAACTGGTGATGAACTTTATAGTAATAGGATAAGCTATAGTAGCCTAACCTTTATCACATCTTAATGGTGCTTTCCTTTGTCCAAAATGTTATGGGTTTTTTTAACAACAAACAAGATAAATGCATCTACAATATATGCATCCACCTACATGTATGTTCAACCATCCTACAATATCACATTTAAGCATATAATCTCACAAAACCAAACTTTTTCTTTTAATTCGTTTATGCCCATACATGCTTGATCCCAGTTTGGTCAAAATTTATTAATTTTTTGTTAATCTATCATAACAAAACTGAATAATATTTAGAGTGATTTTGCATAAGTAAAGTCTAATCAGTTTATTCCCACATCACATGCTTGCATGCTTGCTGAGCCAAGCTTTGTTAAAATTACTTCAATGGTCTTAATTAATGTCATAGTAATAATACACATATTTTCTGTGATATTTGTATCCTCTAACTTCAATGACCCTGTGACATTAGCCCACCTTTCAAATCTCACCAACAATCTAATCAGTTCATCATCATATACTTAAGCTAGTTTGATTTAACTCTTTTATGATCGTGTGACCTTTTACCTCAAATATAAGCAATTCAACTTTGCATGCCCATCCTTCCTTCATCCAAGTTTTGTTTAAATTGCTTCAATAAATACTCTTCAATTTATCATGACAATAATATATTTTCTGGTATTTTTTAACTACCCTGTAGTCACCTGGAAAAAATGTGTGTATCTACATGTAGCTAGAATGTATGAAAGCAACCTCAAAACACTTTACCTGGCATTCTACACGTAAACGCTTAAAGGAGTATGAGGAAAATAAAGGATAAAATTAAACCCTGCATAAAGGACTCACACAGATCCAAAGTCCAACTTGGGCTCCTTATGAGCCAGCCGTATTCTATGTGAGTACATGTGTGTGTTAGGTAGTCTACTCAACAAAACATTTTACTGTGCACTGAGACGGATCCCCTCCCTCACACCAAGAGCTAAACATGTTTTGTTTTTTAGCACACTTACAAACTCACTGATCTTGGACTTCAGGCATAATTTAGTGCTCAGTGCAATTTTCGAGCGAAACAGAACGGCAAATTTGTTTAATTATTCGCACTAATGATAACAAAGAAATGAGTGTGTGAAAAATGAGATCTGCACTAAATCTATGTGAAGCGCAAATTTGCAATTAGGTCACTGGATTGTGACATACATGTATTACCGGACAACCCTCCTGTTTGTCGTGTTCAAAAATACTCTTGTTCTTTCTTCTAGAAGTGCCTTCTCCCTTGGGGAACCATCTATGAATATATTGTGGGTAGCATGTTATTACAAATATTATCAACAAATATTTACACATATTATTAAAAATGTTATTATGAAAAATCCACATTTTAGTCGATTTTTGTGTTGGAACGATTAGGAATCGCAATGAAACTGCTATTTCAACCAATTTGAAGTGTGCATACGTATAGTGATTGCAACATTTTAAAAAATCATTTTTGTAGAGGCAAGAGTAATTCACTGGTGAAAATAACCACTAAATTGCAAAATAATTGAATCTGTCTTTGCCAAATTTATCCAAACCTAAATCTCCATTTGAAACACCTCCTGGACATTATTTTCATACATTGGCAAAGAAACTTCAAATGAGACCACAATCAAGCAAAATGAGTAATTCTAAGAATCAAAATCGAAGATCGGAACAACCCCCATGCATCGCTCATGGCATATGCATGCACCATTTTTTTTAATGAATAAAAATGAATAAATGGTAACAAATTATCATGTGCTGCTGATTGACTGTACATGACCAACTGACAATATACTATCAGGAAATCTTTAACAAGAGGTCAGTGAATGTTTGAAAAATGTCAATTTGTGAGGGAAACTTGATCGATATTAATAAAATCAGAGTATGGCTAACTTGTGGATATTTAATTATCACTTGCAAATAATTAAATTTTTCTATCTTTCCCATCATCAAAGTTTTAACTATTTTGTTCTCTTCTTCAATTTCCTTTTTATATGAAACTAACTGAATTTAGGAGATAAATTTACTTTGGACTCAGCCTTGGGCCTATACAATGGTGAGGGAGTAAATGAGGGGAGGGAGGAAAGCACAGCAGACTCTAAACAAATATTTCTCTATACTAATACTCTTTTCACACTGGTTTTGCTCAACACCGTACTTTGCTTAGCCCTGTACTAATAACCCCGTACTAATAACCCGGACTAACTTTTTTTGCTTTTCACACACGCTGTTTTTAGTCCCGTACTACGCGCCTATCCTGGGATAAGAAAATTCACGCTGTTCTCACTGCATTTCGTTAGCCCCGGACTAGCTGTAAAGCGTGAATATTCATTAGGGGTTTTCTGCAGCTTCTTACATATTTTATTATTTTTACTGAAGCATCGGTTTTCAAAAAACTGACCGTACCGACTCAGGCCTAGCCAAGACCCCTCTTAGTCCGGGGTTAAGCAAATTTTGCCAGTGTGAAAACAGTATAATTACCTCAAAATAGCTGCCTCTCTTGGTGAGTTTATCACCTTTTGGTTGAAGGGGGTCCAACTCTCCAGTGAATGCCATGCTAATTCTCAATATACATCTGACACAGTGAAAGCAGATCCTCTTCAAGTCCTCTCAACCGTCACAGATCTAAAAAAATCAAATGAATGAAAAATGATCAATTGTTAGCAACTCTCAGAAGGGGATCTAAATATTTCAACAATTTTAGCTCAGTTCATGTACATGTACAGTACATGTACATGTAGCTGAATGCACTTGCTAGCAATGTTAGGTGGAACCGTAATCAGGCAACTTAACGTCATAAGAATGTGATGCATTCAAACAGTGTATTGATGCAATGAAAAGGCAAGGTTACAACTATTGCTATAACCACTACATGTATATTAAAAAAATACTGGTATATTACATTCGGGCCTCATTTCAAGTCGCTTCTGGTCTATTCCGCAGGGTTGAGCTGTGCATGCCTGCGTTGATTATGTGGTGTGTACTTTATTTTCCAAAGTTCAGTAAAACATATGTAAATATTATTAAACAGACTAAATCTAAGATATTTGGATGTGTGATGGGCGAGAGCAAGTAGAAGCATAGAAATGATGACGTCAAATTTCTTTGGTTGTGTTCGTTGGCAAGTGGGAATACTTGTCTATAATACTCACTGATGGGACTACAATAAAGGGTTTTAGCTTGTTGGACTAACTACATGTACAGTAACAACACTGTTTTAACAACACTGTTTATTTCAATTTTGTGAAATATAGATGTAAGTTTTTCATAGTTAATTATATAAACAAGGGAAAAGCTCTCGGCGGTCTCGCCTGCATTACGCAATTCAATATGATGAAAAATTGAGGTTGGGACATTATTCATAGGCAGGGTGGCCAATTAGCAGGCAGATATTTTTAAACACTTTTATGACCCTTTGACCATTGATTTTTTCTGCCCTAAATCTAGTCAGTTCATCATTTTATACGAAGTTTGGTTTGAAATGCTTCATAACTTTTCAAGTTATTGTGGTAACAATATTTTCTGGCAGTTTTTGACACTTTTAAGACCTTCACAGTACACTCACAGTATATGCATAGTATGCATACCAGGCCTTTAATTAATCGACGGCCATCGACGGCCAGGCCGTTGATGCCCCTATGACTGGCCATAGTGCCCTCCCCCCAAAAGATAAATTCACGGCCAAAAAGGCTGTGCCCTTTTTTTCAAACTGGCCGACGTGCCTTTTTTTCCAACTGGACGTGCCCCTTTTTCGAAATTTGCGCTCATAAAACCACCAATTGCGCCCATAATCATCTAAAACTAGACGGCAAGGGGCAAGTGTTTTCCGTGAAAATGCGCCCATAAATTATTAGAACCGCGAACAGTTTGCTGCCCACAAGCTCTCTACTAGCTTCGTACTGCTGAATCTCCGTGTAAAATTGTATACACAAAAATAGGTCGTAAAAAAAAATCGAACCATATTCCATACCTTACCTGGCTTACCATGTCGCACGCAAGTATGCCAAAACACGTACATTTTCACAGTTGCGAGATCGAGTAGGGGTCGAGTTTTTCGCGGTCGATTTTGTTTTGGTGGATCAATATCAGCTGAACCTAGACAGACCACTAATCGCGAAACTGAAATCATTTTCCGTCATGATTGCCGCAATTTTATAAAGTTTCCATGAATAGAGGTATGAAATTAAAGCCCATTTTGTGATTATTTTCAAACATCGCCATGTTTTCGTAATTTTGATAATCAGTTCTTCAAAGTAAAGAAAATCAGACAAAATCACTGACTGACGCTGCGCTGCAGTTACCTCCAGGAGGCTCCACCACCGGCACCGCAGCCGCACGCCTGCGGCGCCGGTGTTGGAGCTTCCAGGAGTTACGTTGCGCGCTGTGCAGTGTGAGTTGAGCTGAGCTAGCTGAGCTCGAGTCAAAGAGTTTTGACACTTTGATATTGCTATCTGTTGGTTTGCATCGTTATTGCCGCGATTTCAATATCGTTTCATGAACAGATGTACGAAACCTGAGCTTAGAATTAGTAAAAGTATTAGTAATGTCTAAGTTTTTAAACGACTGTCTGATTTTCTTGTGAAAATTTTACTTTGAAAAATGATTATCGAAATTCATGGCCAGAAATAATCACAAACTAGGGTCTATTATGTCACAGTTCTTGCATCAAATCAATGCATGAAAACTTAATTATTGAACTAGAAAAAGGGGTTTCTTTTTTAATAGGCGATTATGAAGCAGGAAGCCCGAAACCTTAGCCTACTTAACAAATCTCAACAAACTGTAGACCCCCTAGGCCTATCCTTTTATGAATTAATGAAAAAGTAGCCCCAGAAAAAAGAGCCCCCGAAATGGAAAAAAAAGCCCCGAAAGTTGAAAAAGTTGAAAAAGTAGCCCCCGAAAATTTCCCAAAAATTTGAAATGGAGCCCCCGAAATGAAAAACTTAATTTTTTCCCTGGGTTGGTTATACAACAATTTAAAAGATAATTTCCTCGAATTTGTTCCTACTACCAGCTACCGAGAGTGTGGCGGAAGGTTTGTGTGTGAGGTGCGATTTCGATTTGGGATACCCGGTAAACTTGCCAAGTCCTTCTGACTTTCGATGTTTGTGAAATTTACAATTTATTTATTCATTTACTCATCAATATTTTTTGTTACTTTAAAATATGCAAGTTTGATGTTCTTAATCAATCTTTCCTGTTGATATTGTTAAGATTAAAAAGTTATTAAATTGATCGTTCTATTCAAATTAGATTAGGGGCCTAGTCTATCTGTTTTTGGAAAATTGCCCCTGGTTCTTAGGGAATTGCCCCTTGCTCTGGTAAATTCCCGTGGGCAAGGGGCAACTTTAGAAAAAAATTGCCCCTTGCTCCTTGCTGCTTAATCTAAGGCTCACGGGGGCCGCCGCCGTTGTTTGTATGTACCGTAGACCTCCATACATTCTGTGAAGAAGCTGGTGCTAAAAGTCATGGGAAATTGATCCCGCACAAGTTTCATTATAAAATACACATGACATCTAACAAAAATGAAATCAATTTTTGTTGGCATCGATGCCCTTTTTGTAAAAATATTTTGGCCTTGGTGCCCTTTGTAGTGGCCTTGGTGCCCTTAAAAATATGAGGTACTTTAAGGCCAAACTGGCCTTGCCCTAAAAATGACGAAATTTAAGGCCTGGCATACGCTTAACACAGCTCTGCAACAACATCTCTTGTTGGTCTATATGCAGTGAGTTCATTGCAATAAGAAGGAGCTAGTCCATTTAAATTCAAGAGCTAATGACAGTATCTTGAACTGGATGTGAGTCTGGCCTTTTAACCAATACAAGTTTCGTAAGACAGATTTCTACATGTTTTATCCGCTTCAATTCACTTTCCGTATCCAAATACAATATTGGGTTGTGTGTGTAGACCAGGATGAAACATGAAAGAGCTCTGTCTTACTGGAATTTAAAGTAGGCAATAGACATTCATTAAATTACAAGCACCGGTATGGCCGATAGTTTATCACTAAAAACTAAGAAGCTTGAAGGGTATGATAATATGTTAGTCAACTGCGTATCTGACAATAAAACAAACACAAATAAAATCACCTTTCAGGATCTGGGATAAACAGAAAATTTAGCGAGGTTTTGATGATGTCACATCAGGGACCAATTCTGCATAACCAGACAATGTCCTATGACTAATTACATAGTTTCAGTGCAATCAATTCTCAATAATAAATGTTTGATTGATTTTAAAAGGGAAGTTATGCTGATACATATAATTCTTTGCTTCAAGAATAAATTATTGATTAAAAACACCATTGAACTATCAGCCCATTTTATAATCAAAAGCCTGCCAAATAATAGAATGGACAGCGGTTGTTCCCTTCTTCCTTTTGAGTACAGACCTCTTTACAGAGTATTATCGTACTATACTGGGGGTGTGTGCAGGTGGACCACTACACCGGGGTTTCCCCCTACTCTTATACAAATAGTGCAGTGGGTTCTTAACGTGCAAAGGTAGTGACTCTTCTCTACACAGGGCCTCCATTTAACGTCCTATCCGAGGGACGGAGTGTTTTCCACTTGACATAACCTTCATCTATGAACAAGGGAAGGGGCACGTTAACACACAACGCAGGCTTCAGTCATCTGCTTGGGTGGGAGTCGAACCCGGGATCTTTGGTTCGACAGACGGACACTTTACCGACTGAGCCAACTCGCCTCCCGATTGAAATGCTGCACATTCCATGCATGCATTAGTGTATGTAGCTGAATGTACATGTACAATGGCATCTTTCTTACAAGCAGAAATTAAGCTGCAATGAAATTCTTCTTCATAAAGCTGCATTTTTTTAATGAAATGAAACCATGTCCGAAATTTAGAGTGAGGCAACAGATCAAAAAGTTACAACAAGCTGGTGAAGTAAGGAAAATGGGTGAAGTAAGAAAAAAGAGTGAAGAGGAGACGATGAAACAAGTACTACAATTTGTGGATTGTTATTGGACATCCTCTGCTTATGTTTCATGTAATTCAGGCCCTTGAGTGACGTCATAAATCTCAGCAGTATTCAGAAAGCTCTTCAAGTGCAAAAGTTGGAAGGTATTTTACTGTTTTAAAATTGATCATAATTCTTACTTTGAATGTTTCCAAGCAGGGAAATTTGATAAAATTGTAAGATCTAACCATTCCTTGCAATGGTACAAATTTTAATCAATATTTAAAATAAATCAACCTCTAACTCAACTTTAAACTGCTAAAACAGAAGTCCACCCTGATATTAAGTTGGTTACTAGAAGCTGAATTTAAGCACAAAACAATTTAAAATAAGAAAGTTATGAACTTTTGGAAGTTTTTATCAATCAAATACTAATTTGCAACTCTGTGACATATCTTGCGAGCTCTTCTCCCGTTTGCTGTGTACTAAAAAATTATTTTCCCCTTCCCCTAAGAAAATTGTCAATCATCCAATCGCCCTAAATATAATTAATGCAAATATGTTTTTATACAACTCCTGTATGAGACAAATCTATTCCGTCATCATTAAGGAAATTAAAGTTTATTAACATTTTACGTACAGATCAAATGGTTTCTCTCATTTTCCTGTCCTAAAGAATTGACAGTAAATGTCCATGTAAATGAATCAGACGAAAGTAAATCACGATTTGAATCACTACTTTATAACAATCGCACTTATGTTGGACCTTCCTTAAGAATTGAGAAATATAGTGAATCGAAGTAAGTCAATTGATATAACAAATCATTCCTTTATTTAACAATCATCGTTGATAATACACAGTCCATCTTAAGGAATAATATTGACATACCTATTAAAGTGAATCGAACTATCAGTCAAATCACATAGCGAATCACTTCTTTATCTAACGATGACTTATGTCAGACCTTCCTAAAGAATTGGGGAATGTACATGAATTGGAGGTAGGTTAATTTACATGACGAATCACTCCTTTATCTAATTGCACCTTTGTCCTTGCGTCATAACTTACTGAGGTAAGTCTATTAAGAGAATGAATAACTTCTTTATCACATACATTAATCAGTTATCCAACCAAAAATGTATGCAAAATGTTGTTACAAAATTAATTGATCAATTGATTAATTCAAGCTTCAATCAATCCATTTATTAATTCATACTTTCCATCTGCTACCCCCCCCCTTTTTTTTTCTCTCAATATAATTATAAAAAAGATGCCATACAGAAAATTTCCCAAATGTTTTGGGCTAATTCAATTCATTTTAAGAAATATGTTTAATTCTTTCTTATAGACCTAGATGCTTATTGAAAAGATATGCTTAATTCCAAGATACACCCTTCAAAGACATCTGTGATCCAGTCACTGTAAAACACATGACTCACTCACTATATGTCAAGAGCAAATAGACTAAATTTCTCATAAAAATAAAGCCAGTATGTCAACACAATAGTTTAAGACTGTCACTTCCTCTTTACTAGAAATTACCTTGAATGCAACTAAGGAACACATACTACATGGATATACATGTACACACTGCACAATCAAGCTCAAGACACAAAATGAAATCTGATTTGTAATAACAAGGAAACACAAACTTGGCATGCAGACAATGCAAGGTCTCAATTTTGGAAACTTGACGGGATTATCAATTCTTTTTGAGGCAACTCAGGATGAAGGCAGGGGCTAGAGTCTAATCAACTGTATAAAGTATGGAAGAAAGAAGAGCTCTGCTTCTAAAAATTCAGAAGATAGAAAGAATTCATGAGTACCTACTTTGTCAAATACTTTCACTACTTATTCTGCTGTTCATAGTTTCTGATTTTCTGTTTTATACTGGTATTGATGTCCATAAGAATATTTATGAGTAAATAATTACAAAAATGCTTCCCTATAAACAATACATGTATGAGAGTGAACGGTTGGATTACAAGCATTTAAGGGATGGCTATTAAAGGAATACTGTCCAAAGCCCATACACGTACTGTCTAATATTATACAGACATGAAGAAATACCACTGAAACCAAAACTAAGAATTGTACACTTTTACAATTATACCCATACTTAAAAAGAGATGCTCTATATGTTCATACACATATTAAATGTAGTTCTTCTAGTCCATTTCCTGGAAATTGCTTTGCATTGATTAAGTACCTTTTTTTTAAGGGGGGGGGGGGGGTCTGTTTTCTTAAAAAGCAATCCAACCCTTGTAATAAGTTCATTTGTATGAAAGCAGAAAAACAGCATGGTGAACGTCTGAAATAAATCGGACCAATAATTAGAAAGTTAAGCATGTTTGAAATATGAGATCACTAAGTCTATGCGAATCTCAAATAACCAGTTTGGTCAGTGGATTACGACGTAGTCAATTCCATTTAATTCAATTCAATTCAAGGTATTTTATTCACTTATTGTAGCCAAAGGCTTAAGTGCAAATGAATTTAAAGAATTTAAACATTAACAAAATAATACAAATTAAGAAGAAGACAATATTCTAGAAATACATACTGTATTTGAAAAAATGAAAGGAACTATACATGTACATGTATAATGATAACATCTAAATATTGCTTACAAACAAAAATAATTTGGGAACTAAAATATGAATATTATTCACTTGTCATCAAAATTTAAAGGCTTATATACAAAGTACATGTAGCTTAAAGTTGATACTCTAAGACAATCCCAAATATTGAGATAATTACAACAATATAAAGCTTTTAACCCCCAGAATAACACTAAATGGTGTCCAACTGACAAAAAAAAGTTTAGAATGGTGAATTTATGCGAGTAAACTCTACCAAACTATCTAGTGTGAAACCCGGAAGTGCATGTAGAGTCGGGCCTCTATCCGTGACGTCACGAACGGGACTCATGGGCTCAGTGAGAGTGAATGGCAGTGATATCCCTACGTAAATGCTATCTTGTCAGAGCTTAGATTTGTTGTTGTTAAGGAGTATATTTGATGGATTTTGTGTTTTCATTTGAATGAAGAATAACGAAGCAACATTTTCCAGTCGCTGATTTCTTTTTATACCCTCATATTCACCTATTTGGTAGAGATTTAAGCCGAGTTTACTGCTTTGGAAACAAGGTTAAATCATGCACGTATGAATAGGCGGATGCATTATCTTGTCATCAGATATAAACTACAGGAGCAGTTTTGTAAAACGAATAGGCCTAGAACTACGATAGTAGGCCTACTTATCATAGATGTGTGTGACTGACTCAAAAAAGGATACAGTACCAGTTAAACATTTTATGTTGTAAAATATCAAACTTGAACGAGATCATGCAAGCGCGCTTCCTCTATAATATTTTGGCGAGTGGATGATGCGGCTCTTGCATGAACGTTCGTGAATCGAGCAGAATCGGGAGGTAAGACCAAGCCGCTGCTCTAGGCGCTGCTTGCTTGTGATGGATCGTACGTGCGCTAGTTATATGTTTATCGGCAATTGCAAGAGAATGAAAGCGACGTTGCCAGCTAAGAAAAACAACTAACAAAGACTTGCCCCTGACCGGTGTCAGAATTGGTAGATGAAGGATCTTCAGGGCCAAGGAAGGCGAAATACATGGGAAAAGGAAGAAGAAACCATCGGGAGATCGCTGTATGGTAATGAACTGTGCATGGGCAGACAGCTACTGTTCGCTCCGTGCCTGGGCCGATTTCAACACCAAAACGAATATATCATGGTGAAAATATCGACTAATAGCATATCGTTGGCATATGTCATAATTTTTAAAAGGGGAATTGATATTAATACTATGAAGTACTAGGGGAAGGCAAAGAATTGTACTTAGAATTATGATTTATTAGACTTTTCAGCCTTTGAAACAAAAATAGGCAGAAAATCGTATCACTCTGCACATGCTTTCTATAGAACATCCGGGTACGTGAATATACTCTTTCCAGGACGTGATGTCATATATAGTAGACCAGCGCCGTGACTGATTTTCTACGCAAAGAGAGGCGGATATTTTCGACATTTCAATTAAGGATTTCGAGTAGCCAGATTTTTTTGGTGATATACTATGTAATTGAAAAACTTATAAATAACATATGCTTGCCGTAGGTACCAAATTAAGGGACATTTATTTGCTTAGAATATCAGCTTTAAAGGTAATACAAAGTTTTGATATGGGGTCATAATTTTGATTCAAATGAACATATTGGAAGTTGGAAGCATATGAAATTTTACAATATTCAATGATTGTTGTTAATTGAAAATAATAAACTCTTCTTGTTGTATAGCTCCCTCTCAAGACTGATATTACTTAAGCTTTAGAACAGCGTTTTTTTTATACAATCAACTGATTTGCCATTCCCGTTTGAAAATTATATATCAGAACTGCATATTCTGAGATTTTCATGATTGCAGGAGTACCATGGAATAGCCGTAGGCGCTAATTGAAATACCGTATTTGCCGGCGTAAAGGCCGCAGTATTTTTGGAAGAGAAAATATCACAAAGTTGGGGTGCGGCCTATAAGCCGAAAGAGTAAAAATCGCAAGTCAAAACAGCACGTCCATTATTTGTAGGCAACTTCATGCAACAAAATATATTAACAAAATTGACTTGAAAACACATCGGACAAGATCTAGTCTGAACCACGTCAGCAGCAAATTTGAAGAAGTTATCTTTTTAATCGTTGTGCAACCAAAGAAATAAGAAGAAAACTGACCAGAAACTCGTACTTGTAAAGTTGTAAAAATGTCCTTAAGAACACCGATGATTGCGCGCTGTGAATCTCCGAGGGTGCGTTGGATTTGTTAGCAACTCCCAGCCCCGTAGCTCCCCACCACAGAGTGTGTGAGTAAGGTATGATTTTGGTTACGTACTAACCAAAATCATACCTTACTCACACACTCTGTGGTGGGGATCTACAGGGCTGGGAGTTGCTAACAAATCCAAAGCACCTTCGGAGATTCACAGCGCGCAATCATCGGTGTTCTTAACTTTTCAGTAAGATAATTCTGAATTATAATTGAGACTATCTAATTAATTAAAGCGACAAACTAACCTTGTTAGATCTCTAATAACAATACAAAAGATTTTCTCCATTATTTTCTCCATTTGACGGTACGATAGGGGTAAGACCGGATAACATTATAAAAAAGATACATCCTTCCACCATGCTTCCACCCTGCAATAGGTTGGCCATTCAGGTTTCTGTATGCATGCGAAGCGCCCTCTAGTGTCTCATGAATGTGCTAATCTGCCTAAAAATTTATGAAGATTTGCTAAATTACGATCATTTTTTAGGTAAACTTCCTGTAAATTTATAAAATGGTTGATAATTTTGGTATTAGTTTGTAGGAAAAATAGAGTTCTACAGGAAAATTACAATTATTTTCTTTGATCCTTTTTTTTTTTTTTTTCTCTACGAAATGTCAAAGTTGGGGGTGTGGCCTATGCGGCGGTGCGGCCTTATCGCCGGCAAATACGGTAGTGGAAATTTACCAGGAGCACGGTAAAAAAACTATTATTCAATTACTCGAAAGCAGAAATGTTTTAGGGACTAAATTTTTTAGTGCTTATAATACATCCACAGGGGCATCAAAATATATTTAAAAAATAACAGAATTACTATCCATCCAATTTTCAAAATTTCCCAAGACTTTGCATTACTTTTAACCCTAATAAGGCCGGGTGGGGGGGGCCATTATGGGGGGGCCCCCCTCCTCCACGATTTTTCTGATTGTTCGAGAACGCATATCGCATATGGATGGCGCCTCGCAGCTCGCTGACTTTTTTTTTTTAGAGTCTCGCTCATTTTTGTGATTTGTGTACAAAACATATATGGAAATGTCATTTTTCCTAAAAATAGATCAAACATTGGTTATTGGGTCTGGTTTAAAGTTTAGGTGGTTGTTTTGGGAGTCAAAATAGTTGAATTGTAGGAAGAAATGAAAAAACAAAAAAACAAATAACATACATAAGTTAAAAAAAACAATGAAATACATAAGAAATTATCAAAACAAGAGATAACATAAGGAATAAGCTGGCTCTTCCAATTTTTGTTGTCGTATTATTGTTCCAAATGGTCTAATGAATATATGTAGTGAAAAAGAATGCTTAAATATGAATAATATATGATTTTTGGGTAAAAATGTGATTTTATGACGTTATTTGCATAAATTACCATAAATATGCAAATGAGTGATTTTTTTCAAAAAATTGAAATTATCATATTGTTCTACATGTATACGCTTCACTTGACATGCGTGCAAATTTTCGCGGAGATCGGCCGTTTGACGGCCGAGATCTTAAGGGGGGGCCATAATGGCCCCCCCCCCCCCCCCCCCCCGGCCGTAGTAAGACTTCAAATAGCCCGGCCTTATTAGGGTTAAGTGGTATCCGATGGTAACAATTAATATTAAATGGTTATTTTTCATTAAGTTTGATTTAAGGGAATCTAGAAGTATGAGGTTTCTATTAAGAATAGGATAATATAACTCTCCCTTTTTTGTGTGTACAAAACATATCATTAATTTCTTTGTTTTCTTTTATGAGCCTTTTCCCTTGGGGCACTTCTCAAAATATATTATGAAATCGCATATGTGTCCACTGAAAAGAAACGGCCCTCCAGAGTGATTAATTTTTGGGATCAAATTTTGTCACTTTTTGTATACATGGGAAAGTTGTCTGCCACTACACCACAGAGACATTACCAATTAAGCCAATTAACTTTCAAAAATTCATAACTTTCTCATTTTTTGTCTGATTTCATTAAAACTTTCACCTGTCTACTTCTCTGATTTTTCTACTTTCCTCTCCAGAAGTTTGCTATTGATTTGCTATCTCTTTAATTGGTTGTGCACAGGACATAGGCCCAATTAGGGATGCCAGTGGCAAATGGCTCCAGGGCCTGAAAATTTTCGGAGGGATAAAACAATGTGCGCAAAGCGTGAAGTCCCATTCGGCCGGGGTCCAGCTCTGGGTTCTAGATGATCTCTGATGTAATCTGATCCTATTCTAGAGATCATTTTCCCTCATATTCAATCCCAATTTAAGGATAATGTTTAAGTCAGAAAGCCTCTATCCAGACATATTTCAGAGAAAATGAACATGTGAAGATAATGTACGACTACAGTGTGTAAACTCAATTTAGTGCAAAATAGGAAAGAGTTAACAATTTTTTTTTAAGTCAAGCTATTTTTTTACAGTTGTTAAATCAACCTAAATGACCGTTATTTTAGATTGGGTATTATTATCAATTACATACGGTATGCAGGGGCACATCTGCTTAAAATGTTCAATTGTATTCATTTCAATTTTTATACAAAGCTGCCAACCTCCAGAACAAAAAATCAGTAATAACAAGGCTCAAAATCAGTACTTTGGGGAATAAATCAGTCATTTACTATGCGGCGCTATGAATCTTAAAAAAACAGCATGCCAACACTGCACGGACGCATGCACGCATGATTATCTGAAATTTTTGGTGATTTTACTCACACAAAGTTGCTAAATATTGATTTTCAGGTCATCACAACACATCAGTTTTCCATCTTTTATTTTCTGTCTTTCTCAGCGAGTGTTGGATGGCCGCCATACAGCACAGCACTTGCTAAGATATATCATATTTACGCCCCCCCCCCCAAAAAAAAATGTAATTTTAGACAACATTCCGTACTGCTGTAATGACCTTTAATTTCCGTACCAAATACGGGAAATCTGTACTAGTTGGCAGCTCTGCATATCAACACAGACCGTGGCTGCGCCAACGATCTTCGAGTCGCGATCCTCACATGGCCACGAACATGCACGAAAATACATGGTAGACGCTAGACTGACGGTACAGTCGTTTTACCCAAATTAACAATTATATATGCACAATGCCCGTACCATGCAAAGTGTGAATGTGTTCTACTAACGACTTGGACAATTCTAATTCTTTCGTACAAGATTTCTCGTGTCACACACACGTCTGGTGCTCTTCCAAGTTGGAGAGAAGACCGGGAAGAAATTTGATACCCAAAATATAAAAAAGCCGGAATTCCGGCAATTGACAGAAAATTGGCAGTGGTGTAATGAGCAAAAACGTTTTTTTTGGGGGGGGCAGAAGAAAAATCTGCATCACCACCACTCTTACATGTTACATGCAGGCCCCGCGAAATGTTTTTCAAAGTGGTGTTAACGATCAGGTAGAGCGTAGCAAGTAGGCCTGAGTCATGTCGGGATTTTCATAAACCGGGTCCCGACGGCCTTGCACCGATCGGGACCCGGTGTCCCGAAATCAGCTCGCAGGATTTGTCACTTGCCTCTATAAAAAGCGCATATCATCAGTATGTCCCTTAAAAGTGACCTTTTTTATCAGTCAAATAAATCAACACATGCATACCTCGGCACAGATCGGTATATTCTTCCATTTGACATTATTTTTATCCATGATTGGCGATGTTTAGTGCCATTATCGTGCCTCTAAAAGTAAAAAAAACTGGAGCAAAAATATAAAGACAACGATCGAGCCGCCATTTTGATTCATGCAGGTTGAATAAATCGGGTCAAAAAACATTAATGTTTGAATAATAAAACGGCTTTCTAAAAAGTACTCCTTTACAACATACCGATCGAATAATTTTTAAAAACAAAATAGATATTTTTTCTTTGATTTTGAACACCGCATGCTTCTTTTAAAAGCTGAAAATTACTTGGTAATCACAAGAAGTTTCGATACGGATAGCTGTTGCAAGGCAAGTTCAGACTAGTCTCGGAAAAATGCGCAGTGCTCCTTGTTAGCTGTAATGCGTGCCAGAACGAACCCAAACAAAGACGTGATCGTAACGAGAAAAAAATCATTAAAAACTACGAGAGCACAATTGGAAAGACAACTACTGCTCAAAATTACGATAATCAGATAAATAACTTGTACAAAGAATCCAATAATCGCCCAAGAAATGCCAAAGAAATTGTGATAATCGAGGAGTAACTGGGTACATTTTTATCGCAAGGGGCTTGCTGCAAATACTCGAATCCTTTGTTATACTGCTTTTTACCGTAGAGGGCGTTATTTGGTTTCTAGCCTCGTGTTAGAACACGAGGCTAGAAACCAAATAACGTGTAATTCGGACATATCAGCAGGCCCATTCCGATAATGATTGTACCTATAGTAACTCCTTAAATATCACTATTTCTGTGGCTTTTCTTGGACAACTATTGTATTATTCCTCCAAGTTATGTATCTGCTTACGATAATTTTGAGTAGTTATCTTTCAAATTGTGCTCTCGTAGTTTTTAATGATTTTTTCTCGTTACGATCACGTCTTTGTTTGGGTTCGTTCTGGCACGGATTACAGCTAACTACGAGGAGCACTGCGCATTTTTCCGAGACTAGTCTGAACTTGCCTTGCAACAGCTATCCGTATCGAAACTTCTTGTGATTAGCAAGTAATTTTCAGCTTTTAAAAGAAGCATACATTGTATGCGGTGTTCAAAATCAAAGAAATAATATCCATTTTGTCTTTTAAAAATTATTCGATCGGTATGTTGTAAAGAAGTACTTTTTAGAAAGCCGTTTTAATATTCAAACATTAATGTTTCTTTCAACCTGATTTATTAATCCTGCCGAGAGACCCGGCCAGTACAGTAGCTAGCTAGCAGCTGGCAACAACAACCCCATGGGGCGAACTGCTTTGCAACCCATATTTATATCAGCAGTTCGGATTGATTCAGGATGAGCTAGAATATGATTGGTAACAATTAAATACTGAAGTTTTAAGGTGGAATGATTTTAGTGGTGTGCAAAACTGCAATTTCTTACATATTTCATTATTTTTTTCGGAGCGTCGGTTCTCAAAAAACGAAACCGGGACCCGACGGCAACGGTCGGGTCCCGGTGTGATCGACCGTACCGACTCAAGCCTAGTAGCAAGTGAAGCGTAAATTGGCATCGGGTCCAGCGGGTTTGCCCCAGCGCGGGACAGAGGGCAGAGCCCCTGGAAGGTCAGGGGTTTTAGACATTAAATTACGGTCAGATAAGTAGGGTAGCGCGCCCTGAAGTTCGTTCGTTCGTGTCTCCTTAGATCAAGATAGTTATGTAAAGTTCCTTAATTAAAATTGAATTAAATTAAATCAAGAGTGCAAGAGGTATTTATACAATAGTCTACCCTTGCCATGCGGTAGTGTTCGCCCAGTATTCGGTCAACGCACTGACATTCAGTGCTTTGTGGCGCAGTTGTGTGAAAATAGTGCGCAAATATTTCCAATATGGTCTAGATCTAGATCTAGATTATATTATTTAAATACCTTAGATCTATTTGCGACACTGGCAGGTCACTAATTGACGTATGGTCCAGGAGACTGAGGTCTGACCCCCAAACAAAGTTTGCAAGAATCTTTAGTCAACTGAAGGAGGCAGACTTAATCAGAAGAAGAAGTGTAGCTAGCTCATGCATTGTGATTGTAGGAGTGGCTAGACTATCCGGCCTTAGAATAGATCTTTACGATGTAGGCTCTAGGTAGGTCTAGTAGTCAATGCACGCACGGTGGTGTAGCCGTATGTAGGCGGTACCGGTTTTGCTAGAATTGACTCTTCTGACACATGCAAAGTGTCAGTGTCAGTTCAACTTCTGAACGCAGGCTAGGCATCATCGGCATTACAACTTACTTACAACTATTTATATTCACCTATTCAGATTAAAAATTCCGTCGTGTCGATCGCCTTTTTAATTTTGCTGGATCATTCGACCGTTTGTTGTCTCCTTCTTCTTCGGTGTAATGTAGCCTGACCAGACGCCGTGCTCGGGGATGTGTATATTTAGTGTAATGTGAGTCTACTTCCTTCAAGTTCAATCAAGTTCAAGACTCTTGCTAAACTGTAAAGTGTAAGATGTAGTATAGAGAGATGACATTTACGTACTACCGTAGTCTATAGCCTACGACTAGCAGCATAGCGAAGATAATTTACTCTGAATACTTCCGTAGTCTATGGTACGCTCGGCAAGCTGAGAATGTGTGAAGAAAACTGACTCTAAAAGTCATACTTTACTTACTAATTACTTTAGTCCATCGATGCTAGCTTGTAGGTCTTATCAAGTGCAGGCGCAGATCCAGGGGGTGGGGGGGGGGGGGGCGAGCGGGCCTTGCCCCCCCCCGCAAAAATAAAAAATAAAAATAAAAAAAGGAGAGAGAGAAAAGGAAAAGAAGGGAAAGGGAAAAAAAGATGAAGAAGAAAAGAAAAGAGGGATGAAGAAGGAGATCGGGGGGGGGGGGGGCAAAAGAACTTTTCCCGCCAACAATTTGTGGATCGGGGGGGAGGCAAAAGGCCCTTGCCCCCCCCCCCCCCCCCTCTACGTCCCCGCTAAAAAAAAAAGAGAAGGAAGGAAAAGGAACAGAGGAGAGTGAAAAGGGAACAAAAAAGAGGAAGAAGAAAAGAAAAGGGAGAAAAAAAGGGGAGATCAGTCAACAATCATGTGAGTGGAGCGGAGTGGGAGCCAAAATGACCTCCCCCCCCCCCCCCCCCCCCCCAGCAAACCTAAAAGAGAGAGAAGGAAGGGAAGGGAAAGGGACGGAGGAGAGAAAGGGAAAGAAGGGGGGAATGGCGTAATGATAAGGGAGGGGGGTGCTTTGGGGAAATAAAATTCAAACGTGGTTTATTTCTAATTCCATAACGGTGGTTTACAAAGTAAATTGTACTTTTGTATGCGTTTGTTGGAAAATGACAAATTCCTAAATTTACAGCCAGGCAAGAAAATGCTTCTTATGATGCTTACATGTCAGGGCCTGCGGAACGGCGGGGATCGGGATCCTCGAGAAGGGGGGGGGGGCGTGGAACTGAATTTAGACAAGCATTAAGAGTCCAAAACGGTACAATGAATCGTCTTCTTTCTCTAATGATTTAATTAAACGTAAAAGCTTCCGCGCTTCGCGCGGGAGGGGGGAAACTAAATTCAGACTAGGATTATTTTCGAGAGCGGTACAACGAATCGTCTTCTTTCTCTAATGATTTAATGAAAGGTAAAAGCTTCCGCGCGGGGGAAACATAATTCAGACGAGGATTAAAAGTCATAACGGAACAACGAATTGTCTTCTTTCGCTAATAATTTAATTAAACTTCGAAGCTTCCGCGCTTCGCGCGGGAGGGGAATAGGGAAACTAAATTTAGACAAGGATTAAGGGTCGACAACGATACAACGAATCGTCTTCTTTCTCAAATGATTTAATGAAACATAAAAGCTTCCGCGCTTCGCGCGGGAGGGGGAAAACTGAATTCAGACGAAGAATATTTTCGAGAGCGGTACAACGAATCGTCTTCTTTCTCTAATGATTTAATCAAACGTAAAAGCTTTCGCGCTTCGCGCGGGAGGGGGGGGGAACTGAATTTAGACAAGAATTAAGAGTCGAGAACGGTACAATGAATCGTTTTCTTTCTCTAATGATTTAATCAAACGTAAAAGCTTTCGCGCTTCGCGCGGGAGGGGGGGGGGAACTGAATTTAGACAAGAATTAAGAGTCGAGAACGGTACAACAAATCGTCTTCTTTCGCTAATGATTTAATGAAACGTAAAAGCTTCAGCGCTTTGCGCAGGAGGGGGAAAATAAATTCAGACGAGGATTATTTTCGAGAGCGGTACAACGAATCGTCTTCTTTCTCTAATAATTTAATGAAACGTCGAAGCTTCCGGGCTTCGCACGGGAGGGGGGGAACTGAATTTAGACAAGGATTAAGAGTCGAGAACGGTACAACGAATCGTCTTCTTTCTCTAATGATTTAATCAAACGTAAAAGCTTTCGCGCTTCGCGCGGGAGGGGGGGGGAAACTAAATTTAGACAAGAATTAAGAGTCGAGAACGGTACAACGAATCGTCTTCTTTCGCTAATGATTTAATGAAACGTAAAAGCCTCCGCCCTTCGCGCAGGAAGGGGAAAATAAATTCAGACGAGGATTATTTTCGAGAGCGGTACAACGAATCGTCTTCTTTCTCTAATAATTTAATGAAACGTCGAAGCTTCCGCGCTTCGCACGGGAGGGGGGGAACTGAATTTAGACAAGGTTTAAGAGTCGAGAACGGTACAACGAATCGTCTTCTTTCTCTAATGATTTAATCAAACGTAAAAGCTTTCGCGCTTCGCGCGGGAGGGGGGGAAAACTAAATTTAGACAAGAATTAAGAGTCGAGAACGGTACAACGAATCGTCTTCTTTCGCTAATGATTTAATGAAACGTAAAAGCTTCCGCCCTTCGCGCAGGAAGGAGAAAATAAATTCAGACGAGGATTATTTTCGAGAGCGCTACAACGAATCGTCTTCTTTCTCTAATAATTTAATGAAACGTCGAAGCTTCCGCGCTTCGCGCGGGAGGAGGGGGAATGCATTTAGACAAGATTTAAGAGTCGAGAACGGTACAATGAATCGTCTTCTTTCTCTAATTATTTAATCAAACGTAAAAGCTTCCGCGCTTCGCGCGGGAGGGGGAAACTGAATTTAGACGAAGTTTAAGAGTCGATAACGACACAACGAATCGTCTTCTTTCGCTAATGATTTAATGAAACGTAAAAGCTTCCGCCCTTCGCGCAGGAGGGGGAAATAAATTCAGACGAGGATTATTTTCGAGAGCGGTACAACGAATCGTCTTCTTTCTCTAATAATTTAATGAAACGTCGAAGCTTCCGCGCTTCGCACGGGAGGGGGGGGGAACTGAATTTAGACAAGGATTAAGAGTCGAGAACGGTACTACGAATCGTCTTCTTTCTCTAATGATTTAATCAAACGTAAAAGCTTTCGCGCTTCGCGCGGGTGGGGGGGGGGGGAACTAAATTTAGACAAAAATTAAGAGTCGAGAACGGTACAACGAATCGTCTTCTTTCGCTAATGATTTAATGAAACGTAAAAGCTTCCGCCCTTCGCGCAGGAAGGAGAAAATAAATTCAGACGAGGATTATTTTCGAGAGCGGTACAACGAATCGTCTTCTTTCTCTAATAATTTAATGAAACATCGAAGCTTCCGCGCTTCGCGCCGGAGGAGGAGGAGGGACTGAATTTAGACAAGATTTAAGAGTCGAGAACGGTACAATGAATCGTCTTCTTTCTCTAATTATTTAATCAAACGTACATGTAAAAGCTTCGCGCGGGAGGGGGGAAACTGAATTTAGACGAAGATTAAGAGTCGATAAAGACACAACGAATCGTCTTCTTTCTCTAATGATTTAATGAGACGTAAAAGCTTCCGCACTTCGCGCGGGAGAGGGGGAAACATAATTCAGACGAGGATTATATTTGGGAACGGTACAACGAATCGTCTTTTTTCTCTAATAATTTATTGAAATGTCAAATATTTGGCTCGCATGATTTCAAATTTGGGCCTCCCCCCCCCCCCCCCCGTAAGAAATCCTGGATCCGCGCCTGATCAAGTGAGCATCTTATGTTCGCCATAGCACGTGAAAACATGGCTCCTGGATGAGTATCATATACCCTATTCCATAATTCCATCTGTTCAAAGTACAGGTAGATCTACGAGCGAAAAAATTAGGACTTCGAAAAACATTTTTAAACCTTTATTTCCAATAAATGCCACCCTAAATCCCCAGGGAACCGTCTGATATAGGTTAAAACGTGAAAATTAACGAGGATTTTACGTTTGATTTAATCTCCCCTTGCATTATCCTTGAAATTATGTAAAATGCCGTATCAGGAGTTCAGGACAATTACCTCCTGGACAATTACCCCCTGGACAATTACCCCCCATAAAATTATACCCCCTAGAATTACCCCCCCCCCGTACCCATTACCAATTACAATGGCCAAAAGATGATCATGTGCAAGCCACGCCCCCCCCCCCGCCCCCCACTCCCCACACACACACCACACACTTTTTTGTTTATACACATTTCGTTCATTAAAGAGATTTCATTCGAATAAATCATTACATAAAAATCAAAGTAAATAATTCCATAGAAACACAAATCTTCATTTCGATAATTATTTTTATAACACAGATAAATTATTCACAAAACAATGAGCAAATAAAGAGAATAATGGAATGAAATCACTTAATTTGTTTAATAATGATAATATACTAAAGTTATAGGTATTACCATCAGGGGCAGCGATTTCTAATTTTCACGACCGGGGGGGGGGGAACGAAATGCGAGGGACGAGGGAGCAGTGGCGTAATGAGCAAAACTGCGATTGAGGGGCTATACAGTGCGTCCCAGAAAAAACGAAACCGAGAATTATCGATGTTTTATCATAACTTAATCACAATTATAATTAATAAATGACACATATTTGGAAAGCTGATATTTGGAAAGCTGATATCCTCCTCTTTCATTTGATGAAACTCATATGATTTCATATCTCACGCATGAGTGATTTAAGGCAATTTGAAGAGAGGAAACCAAAAGTCATTTGGCGGGCGGTATCTGAATTTCAAGGAGAAAATCACATTTCCAAAGACTTCATTTTCTGCCCTTTCATATGACACCTCAATCAGGAAAAATGAGCCAGGAATAACAAGGTTCTGTTTGTTTAAAGTAATGCTTGCATCAGTGGTGGATCCAGGGGGGGGGGGGTCCGGGGGCCCGGGCCCCACCCCGCCCCCCCCCCCCCCCCTTGAGAAAAAAAATCATGTAAAATCACGTGATTTTTACCTTTTTTGGGGGTTGGGCCCCTTAATTAAACAGAGTTGTTTAAAAAGTCCCGGGGGCGTCGTTGATATTTTCTCGATACCCGATTGCAATTTGCGCACACACATGCGATATGCACAAAGTACGTACATAATACATGCATGCAAGCATGCAGTGCTAGTGTGCAGTGCTGAGTGCAGACGAAAATGGCGGAACAAGGCGACGACTTGGTTCTTCTCGGCTTCGCCGATGGGGTTTAGGTGAAGTTATAGAGACAAATAATAATGTTGTCTGTCACTGCCATGAATATGATGAACAAATGTTGAAGTAAATTGGCAACAAGCTCTGCATGTTACAGTGTATAAATCGTTGTGATTATTGCAGGAGTGGTTCCATGCAGTAGGTCATTTCACAAATTCAAACAACCAGATAATAACCATTAAACAGTTCTGTTTAAAATTTAAGCAACTCCTTTTAAACAACCCAGTTGTGCAGTAATACTGAATAAACAACAGTTGCTTAGTAATTTAAACATTATTGTTAAAAATTTAAACAACTTGCTTTAAACAATCGAGTTGTGCAATTTTATTACTAAACAAATTAACTGTTGTTTAAAAGGTTTCCTAATTTTTAAACAACTAAGTGTTCAAAATGTAAACAACCTTAATTTGTTTAATTTTTAAACAACAGTTGAGCGATTCACGCGTTAACTCGGGGTTGTTTAAAATTTTAAACAACTTGTTTAATTTTTTTCTAACAGTGTAGACATCGTGGGAGGCTACGGGCTACGATGTTTGTGTTTACATTATCTACGAGCATCGTGCCATTTATTGTATTGGCCCTCGGGGGCAGGACGGAGCAAATCCGTACAGAGGCTGCTCGGAGATTGTACGGAAATCGTGCAATTTGAATGAAGTAGCAGTGCAGTCTCCGCAGCCTCCGCACGGAAATCGTACGGAGCCCGTGCAGCTTCCGTGCAAAGGTTGCGCGGAGAAGGCGCGGGATGACTGCTCAATATCACGAATACTGCACGGGCAGCGAGCAGCAACCTTGCGATAGCTGTGCCATGGCCGTGCGAATGCCCCACGACGGTCTACAATCTCTGTACGATTTTGTTTTTCCCCATGTTCACCGAAAAATCGTACGTTTGCTGCACAATCAGTGAGAGGCCTCCGGGCGATGCCCGTGCGGGGATTGTGCAATGCCACCTTCGACATAATTATATACGGGCTACGGGCTTACGATTTTTTCAAATTTGTTTAACTTCTCGCGAAACAAAATCGTAAAGGCTGCGGAGCCCGTGAAGCCGTACGAAAATCTCACGGCCGCCTCCTGTCTCCGCACAGAGGCCGCACGGAAAAAGGGATACGGGCAGGATACGGGCTCCGTAGACTAATCGCAGGCCAAATGTAATCCAGGCATAATGCCGAGTTGGAACCTCGAGTTGTGGCGAGCTGGCGCGATCTTATGGCAAGCAGTTTTATCATTAAAACATATTTCTTGATATCAAGAATTCAATTCTTGATATCACGAAATCGAATTCCTGATATCACGAAGTCGAATTCTTGATATCAAGAATTACCATTGCTTTACAACATAAAATTATTTCTTGATAACAAGAATTGATTTATTGATATCAATTACTAATAAAAACGGCTTGCCATAAGATCGCGCCAGCTCGCCACAACTCGAGGCTCCAACTCGGCTAAGTGGGAGCCCTGCTTTAGTGTCTACGGCCGGCAGCCAGTTAAAACGAACTCGTTTGATCAAATTATGGAAATGCAAGCATTACTTTAAACAAACAGAACTTTGTTATTCCTGGCTCATTTTTCCTGATTGAGGTGTCATAATTATGAAAGGGTAGAAATTGAACTTTTGAGAAATGTGATTTTATCCTTGAAATTCAGATACCGCCCGCCAAATGACTTTTTTGGTTTCCTCTCTTCAAATTGCTTTTTATCACTCATGTGTGGAATATCATTATGAGTTGCATCAAATGAAAGAGGAGACTCTAAGCTTTCTAACTATGTGTCATTTATTAATCATAATTTTGATTAAGTTATGATAAAACATCGATAATTCTCGGTTTTGTTTTTTCTGGGACGCACTGTATAAGAAAAATCTGCATTACCCCACTTTAACATGACAAATGTGCAAGCCCCGTGGAACGTTTTCAAAGTGGAGGGATAAAGTATTTACGATCAGGTAGAGCAAAGCGAGCGAAGCAAGTGAAGCATAAATAACGGTCAGATGAGCATCCAGGGGTCGCCTTGTGGGGTCCAGGGGGCACAGTCACCGGAAGCTCAGGGAAAACCATGCCATTTCAGCAACATTTGTAAATCACTGTTATCGAATTTTAATTTTATTGGGGCAACTACCCCCAAGCCCCCCCCCCCCCCTTATCAGTACGCCAATGCGAGGGAGCATAGTGAACGAGAGGGATTAAGGTGACGGAAGTGACTACCCCCTCACTGGTTTTTGAAGTTTTTTTTTTTTTTTTTTTTTTTTCCAAAATATTTATTGAGAACAAATCTCATTCATAATAATAATAGTACATGATAATAATAATAACATGTTCGTAGAGACATAGAATATGTATAATAAAAATATAGTGTAATAGTTAACTCATCAGCAATAAAAGAAAAAGTTTACAAAATATCTGCCATTTCTTATTATGAAGATCAAGACGATTTTTCTTGAAAGCAATTATACGTTCCATATTTTCTAAATGTTTGAGAGCTCGTTGAAAAGAAGGAAATAATGGAATAACGTTTTGCATTTTACAAGTGAATATAAAATATTTTGCAAAAATAATAACTGTATTGACGAAATAAAAATTATTGATTATAAGAGTACCAAAAAAATATTCTTCATCTGTGAACAAAACATTTCGTATGTTCTTTTCTTTTAACCATGCAAATATAACATTCCAGAAAGATCGTACTTTTTCACAATTTACAAATAAATGAGACAACGTCTGTTCATGATTTTCACAGAAAGTACACATTGAAGAAGTACTTATACCTATCTTATAAAGAAAACTTTGTGTTGCAATTTTTCTATGAATAAGTTTAAATTGGAAATTTCTCATTTTATTATCTATGGATCAAAATGTTTTTGAAGTTTTGTTGTATTAAAAAACTACATTCCTTAGCAAAACTATAGTATAAAAAAAAGCAATATAATTTTTTCACACTTCACTTTTCTACAATATTTTCCATGTACACTTTAAGGGATATTATGCGAGGGAGCGCATCTACCGAGCGAGAAGATTTTTGCATTTTTATTTGTCTAAACGCTGCACTCTTGGGCCCTCCAGAGCCTAAAAGTGGGTTTCAGTCTTTAGTCAGTATTTGATATGAATTTTTGTGAGTGCACTTAAGTTCAAATTTTCCAGGAGGGACGATCCCCCTAAACAAATTGAGGGGGACGTGTCCATCCGCCCCCCGGATCGCCCCCCCCCCCTTAATTACCATCATTCATGACAAAATAACATTATACATATTTGTATACAATGTACCCTCCGTCAATATCCCCCGCCACTGGCCCTCCACCCCTTCTTCTACTTAACCCCCAGTTATAAATAGTTCTAGATTTAACTACTGGAAAGCTGTTTCCTGCCCAGCAATATTCATGTATATGTTAAGTTTGTCTACAAAGCAGGCGCGCCGGAAGCAGTTTGGGATTGGGGGGGGGGGCAAACGTTCCAGGGGGCTCACCTTCCAAAGGCAGTGGTGTAATGAGCAAAAACGTTTGGAAGGGGGGGGGGTGCAAAAGAAAAATCTGCATCACCACCACTCTTACACGTTACATGCAGGCCCCGCGGAACGTTTTTCAAAGTGGAGTATTAACGATCAGGTAGAGCGTAAATTGACGTGGGGTCAAGGGGCTGAGCCCCCGGAAGCTCAGGGTTTTTAGGCATTAAATTACGGTCAGATAAGCATATTTAGATACCTTATTTGTGACACTGGCAGGTCACTAATTGTCGGGGAGTCTAGGGGGCAGAGCCCCCAGAAGCTCAGGGGTTTTAGATATTTAACTACGGTCAGATGAGCATCCAGGGGCCCGTCATAGGGCCGTTGGTGGGGTCCGGGGGGCAGAGCCCCCGTAAGCTCTGGGGTTTTAGGCATTTAATTACCGTCAGATGAGCATATTTTGATACCTCATTTGTGACATTGGCAGGTCACTTATTTCTTCTCTCTCTCTTTCTTTCTTTTTCTGTGTAACTAACTTTTTCAAAAAGTGAGGCGTATCGCTATAAGTATTATAAAAACCTCCATTGATGAATTTAGGTGGCCTGCTGAATGTTTAGGAGATTTAATTCCTGTTAACTTTCCTTCTCTTTGAATGGAATTGTATATGTGATTTGATTCAGGTTTTTATTTATTGTTAGTTCTTTTGGGTTAAAATACAAACCATCTTTACTCCTTTACGGCTTTTCTTCTTTTTTTTATTTGGAGGGGGGGGGGGCGTTTTTTTTTTTTTTTTTTTGGGGGGGGGGGCAAAATACGTTTTGCCCCCCCCCCACACATACACTTTTTTTGTTGGGGGCACTCCCCCTGCCCCCCCCCCACTTCCGGCGCCTATGCTACAAAGTCTTCTTCTTTTTTGTTGTTGATTTAATTTAACCGAAGGGGTAGCATTCTTCCAGCTAGTATGGTATGAGCAATATTGATTATTTGGAGCATTTGATTTGCATTAATCCCAGGATTTTCAAAATAAGCCAAGGGCTTTATATATCCATTTTCGAAAATTTGGTTTACAGTGCGTATACCTTTATTAAATAGATCACAATAAAAAAATCATTTTATCTCTTATACATATATTATGATTATTAAATATAACTGGATCGACCCCCTTTTCAGACAATCTATATTTCCTCATATCCTGCCAAGCCGTTAGCATTTCTAAAACAAAATTGTGGTATTTAAATGTTAATTTAGACGTGTCAAAGTCACATAGAAACAGAAATTTCCCTCCAACTGTTCTAGAACAAAATTCAAAATACAGTTTCCATCCAGCATCCCTATCTAAATACTTTAGCCACATCAAACGTCGCGCCTTTACAAACAATTTAAAATTCAACATTTTTAACCCTCCATGAGAGTAGTCTTGATCAGGCGCGGATCCAGGGGGCGAGTGGGCCTTGCCCCCCCCCCCCCCGGCAAAAAAGGAGAGAGAGAGAGAGAAAGAGAGAGAGAGAAGGAAGGAAAAAAATGGAAAGGGAAAGAGGAGAGAAGGTAAAGAAAGAAGAGGAAGAAGAAAAGAAAAGGAGGAAGAAGGAAATCGGGGGGGGGCGAAAGGGCCTTGCCTCCCAGATGTTACTTCCCCCCCCCCCCATCAAAAATAAGAGAGAAGGAAGGAAAGAGAAAGAAAAAGGGAAAAGAGGAGATAAAGGGAAGAAACAAAGAAGAAGAAGAAAAGAAAAGAAGGGGAAATCAGTTGCAATTTTCCCGCCAACAACGAGTTGATCGGGGGGCCGAAATGCCCTTGCCCAGGCGCGCCGGAAGCAGTTTGGGATTGGGGGGGGGGCAAACATTCCAGGGGGCTCACCTTCCAGGGACAGTGACGTAACGAGCAAAAACGTTTGGAAGGGGGGGGGCAGAAGAAAAATCTGCATCACCATCACTCTTACACGTTACATGCAGGGCAGGCCCCGCGGAACGTTTTTCAAAGTGGATTATTAAAAATCAGGTAGAGCGTAAAATGGCGTGGGGTCCAGGGCCTGGGCCCCGGTAGGGGGTCAAGGGGCTGAGCCCCCGGAAGTTTAGGGGTTTTAGGCTTTAAAATTATGGTCAGATAAGCATATTTAGATACCTTATTTGTGTCACTGGCAGGCAACTAATTGGCGAAGAGTCCAGGGAGCAGAGCCCCCGGAAGCTCGGGGGTTTTAGGTATTTAATAACGGTCAGATGAGCATACAGGGGACCGCCTTAGGGCCCTTGGTGGGGTCTGGGGGCGGAACCCCCGTAAGCTCTTGGATTTTAGACATTTAATTACGGTCAGATGAGCATCCAGGGCCCCGCCTTAGGGCCCTTAGTGGGGTTCAGGGGGCAGAGCCCCCGGAAGCTCAGGGGTTTTAGGTATTTAATAACGGTCAGATGAGCATACAGGGGACCGCCTTAGGGCCCTTGGTGGGGTCTGGGGGCGGAGCCCTCGTAAGCTCTGGGTTTTAGACATTTAATTACGGTCGGATGAGCATCCAGGGCCCCGCCTTAGGGCCCTTGTTGGGGTCTGGGAGCGGAATTCCCGTAAGCTCTGTGGTTTTAGGCATTTAATTACGGTCAGATGAGCATTTTTTGATACCTCATTTGTGACATTGGCAGGTCACT